>JBAFWW010033002.1:21793-47321 GCA_036873685.1 Agapornis canus | reverse complement strand
GTATAACACAAATCACTACTGCTACCACCAATAATAATAATGATAAAGGAAATAAAAAGGGAAAAGAATACAGCATCTCACCAACCACTGTCAGATGACTCACCACACCCCATTCCCACTGAGCACCGACCGAATACCTTCTCCAACCCCCCCGAACACTAGCCCTTTTGGATAACTCTCAGTTACATCCTGGGCATGACGTGCTGTGGTATGGAATGCCTCTTCAGCTAGTTTGGGTCAGGTGTCCTGTCCCTGCTTCCTCCTGGCCTCCCCTCCTCTCTGGCAGAGCATGAGACTCAGAAAGTCCTTGATCAGAATAAACATTACTTGGCAACAGCTAAAACCATCAGTGTTATCAGCTATGTTCTCAGGCCGAAAGTCGAAACACAGAACTGCATCAGCTACTGAGGGAGAAAAATTGACTGCTACTGCTGAACCCAGGACAGTATGTGCCTGGAATACTTGCAGAAATTTTAAGTTTGGAAATGAAGCTGGAGAACTCACGCAATTCCTCTCCCTATATCCGTTAGTTTTGCCATTACAGTTTGAACTGCTGTAAGCCAGAACAGAGCATATGTCATAGGTCATAATAATCATTAATATAAATAAGATTGTGCGCATGCATGTGTAGTCATGTGGAGAGATGGTTTTGGCTTTGTGATTTCATGAAGCTTTTGAAGTTGTGGCCATACAGCTAATGAAGGAGAAGGAGTGGGTAGATGAATAGAGTAGTTACTTCCCCAGGACATTTATCTGAAGTGGATTTATTTAAGGGAGCACTGCTTCAGGGGTAGATCAGCTGGTTGTTGATATGTCCAGAGGAGGGGCACGAGGATGATCAGGGGACTGGAGCATCTCCTATATGAAGACAGGCTGGGAAAGTTGGGGCTGTTCAGCCTGGGGAAGAGAAGGCTGCGTGGAGACCGACTCTTCATTAGGGACTGTAGTGGTAAGGGGACAAGGGGTAATGGGTTCAAACAGGAGAGGTTTAGATTGGATTCTATGATTCTATATATGGAGAAACAGTGTAGTGATGCATGACTTGGATGACCAGTGATGGAAGCAAAAAATCAGCATAACAGGCTACTGTCCATCTCTGAACTCACTCCAGAGCTGCCACACATAGATAGGGGAGTTTTTGGCAGCACCAACAGACATTTTGCCATTGCCATCTGAAAGCTCATTACACTTGCTTGATGCCAGTCAGTTGCGAACGAGTTGAATACTGAGAAACATCTGTTGGGACTGCTGTGGAAATTTCTGGGGGTTTTGGGGAGGAGGCTGCTGTGAAATGCAGCAGCGGTGGGGATGTTTCATAAATAGAGTGCTCAAAGTACTTAAGTGGCATTGGGAAGACAAAAGTACCTATTCTCTCTTCCCTTCCTCCATTACCATATGGAAACAAAAATTTTGATAGGAAAGAATATTTTATGAAATGCCACAAGCACACAGCATTGGGTATGGACAAATATACGTAATACCTCCAGCTGATACTGCCAACTACAGATGTCAACAGTTTAGTTGCTCGGAGTAAACCCCTGCAAAATGTCTTGATGCTGCAGTATGTTGTCTTAAGGCAGGTTCCTGGGAGATGCTGAAAACTGTGTTCAGAAAACCACTGGACAAACTAAAGAGAGTACTGCTGCTGTTAGTGAGGACATCATCCCTCTCTGGGATTGCAGCAGTGAAAAGGGAACAGCAGCTTTGAACCACTGGGAAGGAAATGCTGGATACGGCAGCAGGCATGCCCAAGTCTTTGCCTTTTATTCTCTCATGATCTGTAGATGTGCAAAAGACGTGGCTGCTGTAATGTTTGTGTTTCTCATTGTACCAAAAAGAGACATTCCTGTTTGTCTTACAACACTTTAAAGAGGGAGGCTTGAACTAGTCCACATAGTCTTGGAGCTGTGGAGGGCATACAGGTATGGATACAAAATGTGCTCAGATGTGAAGCAGTGCAGTGAGGGATGAAACATGGCAGGCTGCTTGAAGAATAGGTAGAAATGTGTCTGTAAAACCAGAAAACCAACAAACATTCTCTAAAATTATTTCTTTTCACTTAGAGTGACATAAAACATCAAAAATTCAGTTCAATTAAAGTATGAGGACATCACTTCAGGGAGGTCAGCTTAAGTGCCCTATCTGTTTGAATGTCTTTTTTTAGACAAACCCTGTGTTCTGGTGATTGCCCTTCCTCATAGATGTATGGCTTCACTAGAGCCATACTCATTTGGCAGAGTTTTCCCATGACTGCTCAATAATAGTACAGAGGGAAACCCACAGAGAATTAATCCAGTCATGGTTGTGCTGATTTCCAAAGAAGCATGTGAAAATAAGGGGAGTTTGTAATAAATGCAATATAAAACCTGTTTACATGACTGATTCCCCTCTCCACCCCCACCAGTCTGACCTTACCTCATTCCATATTCCCCAGTTCTAGCTGAAAGCATTTTTGTGAAGAATGCTACCAGGAAAGTTCCCTTTTTTATCTTGGCTATGAAAGGCTTGTATGAAAGACCTTTCAATGGAAAGAGGGTATCTGCCTAAATATGTTGCTATTGAAAGAGGATTGGTTTATAGTCATGTAGTTGGTGTTCTAAGGTGGACTACACATTTAATCTTTGACCTAGAAATGATTTTAAAAGTCTGCACATAAGCTAAAAGAAGTTCTATCTAAACACACCATCTTCAGCTCTGGGTATAACGAGGGTCATTGTGGATTTTCTGAGTGTATTTTCTCAAATATGGTTTCACTATGTAATTTCAGGGAGGTTTCTCTCCATTTCACTGGTATATTATTTTCAGATAAAACACTCTGCACAGACTCCTTGTAAATACTTTTTTGGTTCTGTACTCGAGGAGTTAGACTAGACTGTTCTCTTGGAGCTTATAGTGCTAACGCTCTAATATTTCTGGGAAGATGCAGACAGCTGAGTATTATACCTGGCCTATTCTATTCTGATTTCTAAGAATAGTAGTTTTCAGGAATTGGAGAGTCTTACTGAAGATTTATTTCCCAAATATTAGCAAATGAATATGGTTTGAAATGATTAATTGACTTAATGGATTGAGACATATCTGAAATGCATCAGAAGCTTGGGAGAGACTCAGTATAGTGAAAGGTCAACATTAGTTTATGTCTTTATGGGCAGTTGTAGCCCTCAGATAAATAAAGCACTTATGCATATACTTTAATACCAGGGAAGCCAAAAATATATAACATGAATTTTAGTGCTTTGGCAAATAAGTTGTTTTGGCACTTTGGCACTTTGTTTTTATGCTGTCATGGAGCTTGAAAAGACATGCTCATCTAGGCAAGTAGGCTTCCAAATAAAAAATGTAGAACCAGCAAGAAACTTGCAAGTGGAAGTTGAAAAGATGACAGAAATATCACACACACACATTTTTCAGAATCAGAGGGCAGCTTCTGGTTTTGATCTTGGAAACCCTTCCCAGCTTTATATTTTCATAGTTGATGTTACAAACATTCTCCACCATATTTAAAGGGTGACTCAGCCACTGCTTGCAGAGGCTTCTCTTGCTTTAGTTATATTTTCTCTCTCTGTATGGATAGAGGATACTTTTCACTTCATTCAGACTAATGACTTTCCAAAATACTTTCTTCTCTTCAGAAATGTAAATAGAAATACATGCTGTTCTTAATGATACAAAGCTTCAACTTGTGCAACCCATCTATAAGACAAATCCAAGTCAATATATATATTACTTTAGTAAAATATACAATTAACTAAACTCGATATTTGTGCAGTAAACATGTACTTTGGATAATCTTTTCAATGAGGATAATGCAGACATTACACCCATTATGATATGTAGAAGACAGTCCATGGGGGGAAAAGATACATGTGCGTAAGTCAATTATTTGAGAATAGAGTCCTTAATTTCTTCAGGCTCTATAAAAAGAATTTTGGCATCCACACATATTTATTTTAGAGATATAGGGGTAAATCTTCAGCACAGAGCATGGGGAGTTAACCATGAAACATTCATTAACGTTAATGGGATTTCTATGGCTAATTCCCCACACACACTGGCTGAAAATTTAGCCCAAAGTGATTTGAAAAGTGATGTTGAGAAGCAAGTTGGTTGGCTAGCCTCATTGCTTTCAAGTTATTAACTGCTCTATCTGCCAGTGAGATATTATACTTAACAGTTAATAAAGGACTGTATGCTAAATAAAGATTCTAGTGTGGAAGTAAATATTGCAGGCGTATGAGCAAATTCTGGGTATTTTCAGGGGAAAAAAAAAAAGTCTGCAAAGCCATAGAATAAAAGGAAAAAATATATTAAGGCATATTTTTAGACAGCAGGAATCATTTACATTTCCTGTATCTCAGTGCAGCTTTAGCTTTTTAAACTTAGTATTCCACTATTAGGATCTAACTATAGAGCTGACCAACTCTGTGCAGGGGGTTGGACCCAATAAAATCCAGATTTCTTCCAGCCTAAATGATTGTGTGATTTGGACTTAGAGCATTTTTCCAAAGACTTTTGGGACTAGTTTTCTTTCATAAAAGTTAACTGAGATGAGATAGGAAAATCAGTTTCTGATTATCTTAAAATTGTGAAGAATAGTTAAAATCTGGGTGAATGTAAAAAGCTGTTTCATCTACTAAATTGAGAATATTGTTTTTAAAGAAAATGCAGGCTCTTAAATTAGAGAAAAGTTTATCAGATTTGTGTTGCTCTTTTTTTGTGTTAAGGATGTGCCATGCAGAATGCTTGTGGAATGTGAGTATGTGTGTGCATGAGTGTGTATACTTACATTTCTATTTCTCTTGTATCTTAGTAGTTTCCCTTCCTTTTTAGGAGAGCTATTAAACTGATTTCCCAGTTGCTATACAGAGCAGTGAGTAGACAGCCATTAGAGGGTGCTTCTGCACTAAGAAAATTTGTTTTCTTAAAACCCAATTTACTTTACTTTCAAGTATCTTTAGATTTAATGAAGAATCATTTTATGTTTCCTAGAATTACCCAACTTCTTCTTTAATTTGCATTGCTTCATGATTACTATTCTTAGAATTCAGAGGATTAAAATGTGGATAACTAAAGGTGATTCAGAGAGAGTGAAATGATTCAAAGCAGCAAAATTATTGCATTTTTGTAACTGTTATGTAAAAGCAAAAAAGAAAATACCCCCAGACCTCATGCAAGTGAGAAATGGGCTGGTCTCTTACCTAATTAGTGACAGAAATGAGCATTTCTATGTTATAGCACTTGCAATATTTCTATCTCTATTAGAAATGGATTAATTCATTATAACTCAGGTATTTGGAACAACAACAGTAAAACAGATGCACTTCATAAATTTCTTAAGAAGCCATGTAACCTCCTAAGCATTAAGCAAAATGGATAGTAAAATGCCCCTTCAGACATAAGCATCTCTGTTTTAATTGCACCTGTATGTGTTGATATGTTCATAGTACCATGTTTGTATTGAGGACTGCTGATACTGCTGTCTCCATTATTACATATACATCACTTAGATATCTCCCATGAGATTGCAAGGGCCCTTCTCATAAGGTAGTATTTATGTTGCAAGAACACATGCAATTAAAATCTGTGAAGCTCCCTAACATCATACTCCCTAATAACTTGGTAATTTAATATTTGCATATATATTTGAATAATGTGAGTTGTCCCTGCTTATGGCAGGGGGGTTGGAACTAGATGATCTTAAAGTCCTTTCCAACCTTAACTATTCTAGGATTCTATGATTCTATGAGTATAAATTTCAAGATCAGTGGGTGTGCTTTGTGAAGCTGACATGCATTCCTGTATAACTAATTTTATTTTAATTCTTCCAAGAGATTGTACAATACTTATTTATGTTTCTTTTAGCTATTAAAAGGTTTAATCTTTTTCTTTAGTACCTCAGCTGTCTAGTTCAGGTTCAAGCCATTTTTTTTCTAACTTGGGAGTAGAATCTAGGCAAAAGTAAAATGTCTTTCTTAAGCGTAGACAGAATAGTTGGATGTTGTGAACATCTTGTTCTTTCTATATAAATTTGGAGCTTCTGAATAGATACAAGTGATGACTGCTAGTATTTAAGTTCTTTGAAAATACTATTCATTGAAGGTAATGTCATATGTTGTTTTGAAGGTAATTGTTTATAGATTTTCAAAGAAATCTTTACATTAGACCTATGACAACCATTTAACAAGAACTGTAATATCACAGTTCAGACAGTGCCCAGCAAACTTTAACCCTAATGTGATAAGTGTGTTTGGTACTATTCATAGAATCATAGAACAGAACAATTCCAGGGATGGGGCATTCTTGAGCAAACCGTAATAGTACTGTAATTTGGAAGAAATTTGGAGTGCACACACTCTGCTATGGATTTGGAACAATCTACCCCACAGTAGTTTTTGGTCTGAACTGAATTATAACAGGATTCAATATCAATTTACAAACTTCTTTTAAATGAGCTAGACAGGTTTTTGTGCTGGTAGTGTGTTTGAGTAGCTGTTGAGTTCATCACTGGTATTTTAATATTAGATCCAGATAGGTAACAATGACTGGTTAACTGAAAACAAGGAGTCTGCCTAATCTTATTCTTTAGTAAACTAATTACTCCTCCTGTTATTATACTTTATAATTTTAACAGATTTTGGAGGATTGATTCAGTCAATAAGCATGTCTTATATTAGCAAGAACTGCTTTGTATTAATTATTTCAACAAATACCATGAACCCATCCATTAATGATGGGAGTAGAGTTGATAAGCATTGTAATGAAAAGAAAGGATAGATGATCAAATATACTGGATATGCTGACTTGTGACTGAAGTTAGTAAGGATGAACTTAATTATGTCAGTCTTGTCTCCTTCATATCCGTCCACTAGGAAAACAAACTCACTATACAGCTGGACAAGTTAGACAGTAAGACTTAAGCCAGATAGTGCATCACAAGTATTATCTTAAAAAATAGGTGGTTATTTCTATGGAGAAGCAATTCATATTTCTCTCCATAATTCAGCTGCATATTGGAAAGAATCTGTGAGCTAGCTGGTGATTTCTGCAGTATAAAGAGTTGATTGAAAATCCATTTGACATTTAAAGAAGATTATAAAACATAAAATGTACAAATTCTACCAGTGTATTATTCTGCAGAATTAAGAAGGACTACTAGCCTATGCTGACCAGAAATTAGAACAGTTACGTATATTCTTTCCAGGTAAGAAACCGGGCTTGGAGAATGTAATAACCTCTACATCAGAGTCAGTATCTAGCGTGTCCTGGGCTAACAGTTGGACTTGATGATCTTAAAGCTCTTTTCCAACCTTTGATTCTATATCAAATAAAGATAGTGTATTATTCTGCTTTTGAGGCAGATGAGGAAGGTGATCACGAAGAGACACCTAACAATCCAGTGGTTATGGTATTATTACAAGAGGAAAGTTTTCCTTCGGAGGTGTTTGATGATACCTGTGTTTTGTGTGATCTCTTGCAGATCCTGAAACTCAGCTCATCAAACTATGGATACTCTGATTTATAGAGTTGGTGCTGGCAGTTACTAAATCTATTGTCCTTCTGTTGTAGGACAGGTTTGAGACCAAAACTGTTTAGAACACTGGTCAAAGGCAACTGCAGGGGTCTTAATGACAGCTTGTCTTACTCTGCTCACATAAAAGGTAGAATGAAGCTGGACTGTTTTCAGCCTTTGAAATACTTGTATTGGTACTATAGTCAGTTTGGGACCCCTACACAGTCATTGGAAAGAGATTCAGCCCATCAAATATTTCCTTAATGCATACATTCTTGGACAGCACTTAGCCACTGTGGTAACAGAGCACTGTCACTTGGCCATCAGTCTTACAGACAGCAGTCTGGCAAGCTGGACAAAAGGCAGGATTACCTTGGGTTCTTCATCAGCAGATTCAGAAAGACTGTATCCTGTTTGGCCACATTCAGATCAGTATCACTGTCAGAGACATGAATGCTTATAAACGAGAAGCTCAGGTACTGAGTAAACTTATGAATTAACTGAGCATCTCAAGTTAATTCTGTCTGGCAGGAAAATTTTCTTTTGGTTTTGGTAACTGGGTTGCTTAAATCATAGTTTTTTGTTGTAAAAAAACTCAGTTTTCACTTGATCTTTCTCCTCTTTCTGTATCTCTCCAACTCCCTCCTCCCCAACTTGCTTTTTGTCTCATAGTGTGGACTATACCTAGTTTGTTTATATTTTTTAATACAGGAGATTTCTGAAACTACCTGTACTTACAGACCAAGTGCTTTACTCCCATGGCTCTTGTAAGAGTAGTAGTTTGTAGTTCAAAATAGAAATCTATGTACATTTTGTTTTATGTATGATCTCAACGCTCAACAGTTTCAGATGTGATTATGAAAATGTTTAAACAAATGCATTTTTTTTCTTCAAAGTTATTTTCCCTAATGCATATCTGCTTAATTAGAACAGAGCACAAACTATACTGTAGCCTTACAATCAGGAATTAATTATTGTAACATGAAATTCTCATTTTTGTCTTTCCTAACTGAAAAGGTGAGTATGGCTTAAAATTGAAAAAATATTAGTCCTTTTCATAGAAACCTGTTTGAAGATCATAAAGGAGTACAAAAGAAAAGCTTTTTGTTTGTGTTTGCAATCAAATCTTTCTTAAAAGGAAGTCTGACACACACAGGCATTGTAGGGTTTTCTAATATTACATTGAAGTAAGCAAGATACAAGTCTCATTGGATTAACTGGAATTCAAGTACAGCAGAAAAAGAAACCCATGTTTAAAAACAAATGCTTGTAACAAGAAACTCAATGAGCCTTGCAAATGGCTATTCAAAGGTGATTTTCAAATATTAGTGAAGCTTAATTTATTGCTAGCCTATTTTATTGCCTGCTTCAAAACAATATAGGTCAGTGTAAAGAAGCTACTGAAAGTTATTTAAATGGCAAAACATTCTGAAGAAGAATACAAAAAATGTGTTTAAGGGTGTTGTAGTTCTAAAATAATGAATCTGTTCTAGTAAATTTATTCAGCTCATACAGTGTACTCAAGATATATACCTCTGGTTTTAAAGACAGCTTGCAAATTTACAGGATTTGTAAATCAAATCAAGGTGTTTGCCAGTGTGCTTTTTAAAATTCTTTAAACAAGTTCTCAGTTAACGTGCATAGGATAAAATGTTAAAGGCAAGAGCTGTACAGTTCAGTGAGAAATTTGTTGGTATGGCATATTAAAGGAATACTAAACAAATATGCATGCTATATTTTTAGTGCTGCACTGAAATTAACCTTGCAGGTCTGTTTAGTAGTTTGATAGCTAAATCTGAAATAGTGCATAGAAATACAGAAGAATCTCATTTGTTTAGCTGCAAATATAGTTAAAATTCACACTGAACTATAGTTAACTCATTGCTTTGGACTTAACTATTGTTCTGATCACTATTTAATAGCAGCCCATACTGCAAGGCCAATTGATGAACTAAAATGCCTATGCATAGAAGCCTAAGTGGAAAGAAACAATTCAGATCTGTTGCTGCCAGTAGTACTGCTATAAACACATACATTTACATAAACACATACATTTACATAATTTATTTCCCATGTGAACTGGTGTTCTCAGTTTAAAGACCTGCTGATGTAAACCTTCTTCCTTGCAAAAAGGAGTTGCAACAATAGTAGGGCAGCAGAGCAAAGACCTTTTCTGTGCTTGAGCAATTTGCTGGTCCTTTCACCTTGTTTCTGCTTAGCTTAAAAAAAAAAGAGATATTTTGTTATCTTCTCTTTTGGCTGACAGTAAGAAATCACTGTTATGAAATTTTATGACCTACTGACTTTCAGTATTGAAAAATTGCTTTATTTACAACAGCAATCTCTATCTAAAAGAATAGAGTAAAACAGTTTGACATTTAGTACTTCTGTAATTACCTTATGTCATGTGTCAGCATGGATATCTGTAGTTTGGATCGCTTATCTGCTATCTGGTTTATATAAAGGCCTTCAGGGTCTTTATCAAAATGTGCATATGAACTTTTCACTCTGTGAAGTAAAAACCCAGGTCAATTATATCTATTTTCTATGACCTTCTTAACTTTTCACACCCACTCTGCCAGAGAGTTATTATGGATTGTAATACTTGCCTGCAGTATCAGTTGGAGAATGATTCCTAGCTTCATTAGTGTTGTCAGAGGTGTGGCTGATGCATAAACTAGGTGTCTTCTTGACAAACAGCATTACTACCCTCAAATTCATTCTGCTTCACTGCTGTCAATCTAATTATCTGTTCAGTTAATCAATATCTGCCTTTCACAAGAGCGTACCAATGATACATATTGGAAGTGCATTCCTGAAGGTAGGAGAGAGTAGGGTGGTTTGGGCAGTAGACAAGAGTTTTGTTTCTGACCCTGTCGTTATCTACTTGGGTGACAACTCAGCAAAATTTGTGCCCTGGTTTTGACATATGACTAAGCAATGAGGTGGCAACAAGTTACCCCTGTGTAAATTTCCTGTAGTATTTTGCACATGTCCTTGGACTTAGCACCCCTCTATCTAGTAGAGTTTTAGTTCAGAGCTCAGAGGATGAACTTGGCTAGATCTGTCTCTCAGCCAATTCACATCTTGAACAATGGCCTGTATGGCCTTTGCCCACATAAAACTAGTCTGATTTAAAATAATAATATCCCAAATGCTGGTGCTGAATATTAATATAAATTAAATCTGGTGGCAGTTTTTTACACTTACTGTTTAATGACATGATCCTGCTGTGAGCTTTGCCACAATAGGTGGAAAAAGAGAGCATCACTGCAGAACTAGTTTCAAGATTAGGGCCTCAACATTCTGAATCCAGTTAACATAGTTGCGTATAAATGTATTAAGCCCCAGATAATTGCACAAGAAGTAATCCTAACTGATAGCAACTGGAGATAATACATTCATTTTGGTTTACAGCGTTAACATAGTTTTGGTGTTCTTAATACATGTCAAATAGCCTTAATTTTTTTAAGGAGCTATATATATGTTTTGCAGTTAATATGCAAATATTCTAAAATATGAAAACTCAGTAACTATCATTGAAAAAAAGAAAAAAAAAGGATGATTTTCAGGCTCACAAAGCAGTAAAACAAACCTCACAAAATTTAGTTCAGTGGAGCATGATAAAACTTCACAGCATATGGAAATAAATCTACAATGTATAATTTTCATGCCAGAATTCTCGAGTTATCAGATAATGTATTTCCTTTCAGTGATTATTCTGCAAGCCATATTTAGGCCTTTCTTACAATAGAAACCTCACTGTGTATTTCAGTACAGAGTGCTCTTGTGTGTTGTTCACCCATCTCCAAAATAGTTTTCCTCTTTAGATTGGGGAGGTTACAATAAGGAAAAGAATTTGCTTCATTCATGTGTTACGGCAAAAATATTCTGAGTCATCAAAGTCTGAAGAGGCAGATAATAGCACTGAAGAGAAAGTAAGTTGCAACAGTAAATATTTGCCTAGAATAAATATAGCAACAGTAAAAACTTTCCTAGGATTTTTAGATTTATGATAATTTAAAACTTGATAGCTGAAACTCTTTGTAAACCAATGTTATAATATGAATTATTATGCACTGAGTGATACTCTTATAGAGTATGCCTGTGTTTCTGCTACTTAGAAGTTGGTCTTGCAGACAGAGGAACTGATTTTCAATTATACTGCAAAATCTACACTTCTTTTCTCATTGGAAAAGGGATTGAAAAAAGTAAATAAATATAAGAATAAAGCCAACTGTGCTATTAAGGATGGCAAAGAGCTCAGGTGAGGAGTTTCAGTTCCAGGAGTAGTAGTTGTGAGGAGGGGCTCAGAAAAAGTAGCTGCAGACAAGGAGGGATCTGGGTTCCGTAATCATCCAAGAAAAAGAGAAGAAGATGAGCCCAAGCCTGCTTATGAATGGGAAGGTGACATACTGCAGTGATGATCTGGAAGCAGAGGGGTGTTGGTGAGATACCAGTGGGCCAGCAGCAAGAGGTTTAGTTATGGGTGCCAAATGGAGCAGAAAGGATGGGGACTGCCAAAAGCCATCTTACAGTTGCCATTACAAAAGAATTGGTAACCCATTTGATCCAAATTTTATCAGGTCAGTATTTTGCTTTATGTAGCCACAGCATTTTTTATCTAATTTTGAATGATAGAACAGCATTCAGTATTGTGGTTAACCACAATCTGACTGTAAATGGGACTCTGACCCTGACTGCTGTTTATTATGCACTGCAGAGCTGGTATTTACAGTACACATATCTCCAATTTGCCAGTGCATAGTGAAGGATGAAGACTAGAACCTCTACTTATCAGAAAATGAAGTTAAGTTTCCACAGTTAAGGAAATGAAACATTTAAGAATGAAGTGCAAATAGTTTATTTCCTGCATAAATGATAGAATTGCCAACCTGTGTAATCCAAAGAAAGGATTGCACAATGGGAGGGTGGGTCAGAATTCCATCTTTGCATCCATTTGACTTTCAACCAAATTAAAACTAGGCAATTATGTTCTATTTCTCCCATGTCTTAAATCCAGACATTTGTGAAAAGTAGTGTGGCTCAAAATTCAGAGCTGATCTTAACCAATGAACCCCTTGAGCTAAGGCCTTGAAACCTGTTCAGACTTCTATAGTCACTAGGTTTCTACACAGGAGCAAGAAATTGCTCACACATACATTTGGGCCAGTGTCACAGACGAAAAGTAGCCTGGTTACTCTCTTATATCCATTAGTGAGAAACAAGTACATTTGGCAGCTAGCTCACCAAGCAACAGAACTAAAGAATTCCCAATGATCTCCACCTGCCCTGCTGATATGAGCTTTGTGCTTGTCTTTTATGCAGTAGTAGTATAGCCATTAGATACAATATGTGCTTTTCACAATCCCCACACATTTACCTACCACCTGCCACCTTTCTTTCCCCCTCTCCTCTCTAGTTCCTCTCCATGTTTGCAGTACTCGTGGCCACCATGCCACCACTGTCTTCCACAGGCTTTGTTAGATCTTCCAGTTTGGCAAGAAACAACAAGCTCTGACTGGGGTAGATCTACAGATTTCACCAAGAGAAGTGATTAAGGCCTGAGCTATCCCTACATGTCCCTCAGTTCTGGTATTAAGACAATCTTTCCTAGTGCTCACCTGCAGATTTGCACAGCATTTGCAGGAATTACCTGTTTTGGAGAATTTCTTTTCTGAGAAAACAAGCCAGAAGATTAGCTTTAGCTTTATCAATGGATTAAAACTGAAAAAAGGCTAGACTGACACACAGAAAAGAGCATAATTTTCTTAAGAAACCAAATTAGAATTATTAATACACATGTATAAATTTAGCAGTTTAATATCTCGCTCGTGACTTTTGGTGGAATAAACAGTCAGTGTGAAGGAAGAATCTGGATTGGTTCTGCGTAAAACCAGAATACACAATGAAGTTTTACAAATTCTCATTATTTTACTTACTGTATTTCTGTTTATGTTTATTATATATCAAACAGGTTATGGCTTCATAGAAGTGTATAAAGTGGAAGCCTATTTTGTAAGACTAGGGGAATATTTTGCGATCATTATCCATGGGAACATGACTGGGAAAAAAAGTTGCCAGTCTATTTTCAAATGAATAATTGCATTTTAAGTCGATGTGGCTAAAAATGTCAGATAATTTATTCAAAATTTTATTTTATATGCTCTACACAAAGAAATTGTTGGATCAACTTAAAGCATACAACAAGTAGCTACTGATCTAATGCACATAGTTCGATCTGAACTTTATCTTGCAGAGTCAAATACTATGTTTGTGAGTCACATCTGTGCTGCAGGGAGTTTCTCTCCTTGGTGAAGGAGAAATTGGTCATGAGGAGGAGGAAAAAAACAGACTGATTTCTGCTCCAAATATTATATCATGGAAACATAGAATCTAAGTTGTAGGATGAATTAATGACTTACCTTGTTTTTTGAATGTTTGATGTCTGCGTTAGAAATCAGACACTCGGAATGAGCGGTAGCGATGATAGAGATAGTATGTTAACATTGGAGGCGTGGAGGAAGGGTTAAGGTTAGGCAGAATTAGCATTGTGGGTAACCTGTTATGGAACCTCTAGCTAGCAGAGCTATTGTGTAATTAATCCAAAGTCAAATGAAAAAAATATGTTTTTTTCTGAAGGAGACTCCATTGTGTCTATTGCATTTCCCATTTCACTGGGAAAACAAACAGCAAAAAAGACGAAAAGTGTAGAACATGAAAGCAATGTGGAATAGGAAGAAATGAAAGGGTGGTCTGTGCTGATTTTTTTAAATAATTCCTGGTACAGTATTTTTTGCTAAGAAAGTCTAACACCATGAGCAAGTAGTGAAATTAGATTCTGCAGCATTTCCTTTTATTTAGGCTTTTAGTCCTAGAGCATCTGCCCAAAACCACACCTGAAGCACCTCATCTAGCAGGTGTACACATGTACTTGCAGTAGCTTTCTGACTGGCTTTGTGTTTTATCTTGTTTCTACTCCTAGGAGTGTGTCCCAGATTACAGTCCTCTGATCATCCTCGTGTCCTCAACATAAAAAGGACATGGAGCTGTTGGAACAAGTCCAGAGGAGGTGCGAAAACATGAACCTTAAAATCCAGACATACACAAATAAAAAAATCAAGATTCCTATTTTAAAACTCGTAATTTAAAGTAATTTTTAAAGTTTTGATTTATGAATTAAGAATTCTTGAAATTAATAGGAATGCTCTGGTGACATTACTGCACTGGATTTCATAAATGAGTGTGCCCAGATCTGTGCTTCCCCTTTCTGCTTTCATGTGTACTTGAATTGGGTGTGTTAAACATAATCACGCTCTGAGATGACAGATCTGTGGTAGCAAGCTCTTGTTTTCTCCATAGAAGTGCTATCTATCCATCCAAAGTATCTCATGTCAATGTATAGTACTTTGCCAGTATAAACTGGAAGTCTGAAATAGGGCTTTACTCACATAAATATTTTTTTATTATTATTTAGACTTTATAGTCTTTATACAGAATAAGACTTTATACAGTCACAACAAAACCTGACTTTGCTTAATGCTGAAGTCTGCTTTTGGTTACATTACTGTCAGTGTGGAGTAATTCCCTCTGGTTGACCCAGAGATAGGCTGAACCCAACAAGGCTTTTGGACTCACAAGCCTGTAATGGCAAGATGGAAGTGGCAGAAATTGCTTTTTTAATCTGTATGTAGAATGTACCTATGTTCATGCCGGTTTTGGTTAATTTGCTGCTTCTGAGGCTGAGCAGGTAAAAAGTTACGCCAACACTGGAACTGTATAATACAGACCTTGCTGGCAGATCAATTTGTTGCTTTTCTCCTGTTTTCATACTAGTGGGACTTCCTATGGCTTCCACATTTGGCATTTATTTGTGAAAACTGGGGCATTTTTGGTTTTTTGGTGCCAATTTACATAGTGCCATAAAGCATTGTCTTTAATTTTTCGGCACTTATTAGCTCAGCTCCTCAGCTGTGCAGTACCAGACCCTAGTGTGAAACTTATAGAGGGATAATTCTGACAGGTTTATATTGACCTAAATTTATAGCATTCATGTGGGAAAATTTGCACCTTGTTCACATTTCCAGTACAATGTTGTGACTGCTTGACAAGACCAACCACCAAGGTCTTTGGAAGATCATGAATTCCAATGGAATTCCGTGAATTAAATTCATGGAAATCAGAGCATGTCCTAAAGATACAAACTTCTGCTTTCAGATAGTGGATTAATGGAAGCCTTGTTTCTTTAAATTGAATATGCTATATCTTAAATTATTTTAGTGTGGTGCACCAAATTTTTCCAAAACAGAATGCCCAACATGTCTATACACAGATATATAATATTAATATTGAGATAAGCTGAACTATGCAATACTGTACTCTGGACTTTTAAGGTAATGTTTGCAATGCCTGAAGATAAAACATTGGTGTATCTTTTTATAATAAACCAAATATAGAATCATAGAATGGGTTGGGTTGGAGGGGACCTTTAAGATCATATATTTCCAGCCCCTCTGCCATAGGCATTTTGTGTAAGGACATGCAGTATGTATTGATACATTTTCCTACATATAAATTTGTGAATGAATACAAAACCAATATGCAGAGTGACTATCATATATACATTTGTTATTTTTTATTTTTCTAAATTGAAATATGTCCCAAAAGACATATTTCTGATAACAAGAAATGTCTGATAACAAGTTCATAAGTAATGTCTGATGATAAGTTCTTAAGTTCAGTCAACAAATAATGATAATATTTCTCTTTTTTTTTTCTATGTGATAAGGATAAAAACTATGGTTGGTGTTTACTATTTTGTTTAATTGGGCTTTGAGGGAGCAAGTATCTTTTTCTGGGTCTGTAACACTGGTCCTTTTCTGTAGTCAACAGAGGCAGTGAGTCTTCTCTATGGTCTGTAAAGGGTGACTATGGCCATAAGCTCAGCTTCAGATGCTGATCTGAAGTCTGGACATCTCAAGCTAGATGAAATTAAGCACATCCTAAGTTTCTACTTTGGTTTTGTGTTGTTGGAATCCATGACCATACCACTGAAAATGATGTCTCTTAGAAGTTTAATTGGGTCCTAGTTTGGATGTGTAAACTCCAAAGTGTGGTGGCTGAGTGGTTTGTTTCCTGCAGCAGAGGAACTATGGAATTAGAGTACGAAGAATATGAACAGGTCACTGTAGAAAGGTGTCGTGGTTTAAATCAGGGTGTTGGGTCTGCTTAAAGCCTACCTGCAGAGCATTTATTTTCAATACATATCTGATTTCTTATGTGAAAACTGCAAAACTGGCCCACCTGTGGATAGCTGGATGACTCCATCCTGAGTCAATTAACACAGAATTATATAGAAAATAAAACAATTAGATTTTCAGACAATGTGAAGCTTGCAAGTAACATAATCAGTGTTTTTAGAAACAATTGCAAAGGCAGCTAGGGATTTACCTATGAATTACAGTAAAATTTGGTACATTAATGACATGAGAACCATATTGCTTTGAAAGAACTGACACCAAAATACTTAAGCTTTGGAATTAAGAAGATCCTTGTCTGTATTTCAGTGTTTTCTGTTATGCAAAATTTAGCCAGTAGTTTCAAATGTATTGTTTCAAATTTAAAGGAAATTACTCAGTTGGATCAACCCTACTGTAAGTTGGTCCTGCCCAAATGAAAGCCTGTATTACATGAGAGTAATTGTTTCTCATGGTCTTTATCATAAACCATGTGATTCTGGGAAGTTCTGAACATTTGAATATGCAAATTATTCTTCCTTTTGCTCCATAGTAGATGCTGGTTTGCTATATAAATTGGCTCTGGAATCTGCATGCTTTTGTGATGTGCTAGTTGCCATCTGCTTTGGAGATATTCCCATGCACTTTTGTTGATGCAACAGCTATAATGATTTCAACTGTTGATACTATGAAAATGTAATGTGATTGGGCTTGGACAGGTGCCTGAAACAGACCACCCATCATATTTATTTTGCTGCCAGTCAGAACAGGCAAACTCTTGGGTAAAATTGTGAAGTGCTTTGAACTTTCGAGATAGATAGTGAATAATTTGAGGTTTATTTTAAAAGAGATACTGACAGTCCTTAGAGAAGTGTTGCTAATAGTCACCATTACTATCCAAGTTTTCAAAGCATACTGTTTATTTTGATTTTGTTTTTCTGTTTCACAAAACAATTTAGTTCAAATGCCTTATTTTTGGTAGTTGAAAAAAACCCACAACTTGTTAAACAGTAAGCTGGAACAGTATAATTTATTAATATTATCACTCTAAGTCAAACGCAGAGCAAGCAGCTATACTTGCTTATGCATGTAAAATGATTGGATTTGGTGCACAAGGTACATCAAAGGTTCTATATATATATATAAACAAGAATGTTAAATGTGGATACAAACGCTTAGATACAGTATGGACACTAAAGCTTAGATCTGCTTAGATGTCACAAATAAACTTGGAAATCACTAGTTTTCAATCCAGTAGGAATGTTCTATCACTGCGAAGTCTAGAAAAATAACAAATTAAAGGGTTCAAACCACTGATACAAACTAAATACATGATAATATACAGTCATGCATGTGTTGTTAACCTATTTGATGTCTTGGGTTTACCTTAACGGTAAGCAGAGGTAAAAAAATTGACTTAGTCTTAACCTTTTCAAGCAGTAAGAACTGGAGCTTACTGACAGAAAAGTTCTGGGTAGAAAACTGGTTGTTTAAATAGATTGAACTATAGGTGATCACAGTGAAACAGAGTGTAATCATCACAGATCTGGAAAATTATTTAATATTAGATCAAAAAACCTATTTCAGAACAGGAACGGTTCTTGTGGTAACTGATATCGCAGTTACTTGAAACAGAATAGTACAGAGAGAAAAAAAGGATTGAGTGAAAAATAACAAAGCAGACAGTCAGGATCTTGTTCTCTGAAAGGTTAAATGCAATTAAGAGTAATTAACTTAAATTATGGCAGTGGAAAATTGGCATAAAAGAGAAGATAATTTTGCATATGGACACTCCAGCAAAGCTATGGGACTGGGAGTTTAATTTTGAGGTGACCTTTAAAAAAAAGGAAGCTTTTTTTTCATGTAAATATTCAATAATAATTCTTAAAAAGAAAAAGTGTGCTGTAGAAAAGGGATTGTCTATGGAGATTTTCATAAGAGGAAAGTGAATCTTGAAGGATCTTCACAACTGTAGCCACGTTTTGGACTTAATATTGGCTGTTGTTGTGCCAGAGAGGAAGAGAAGACTTAGGTGTGGTTGGTTGTTTCTGAAAAAGAGATAGTGTTGACAGTTATTAATAAGAAAAATGAAGTCTCAGGAGAGGATAGCCTAATGACAGAGCTATTAGCTACGTCCAAAAAAGATGGCCTCACATCCTTGCTGAAACATTCATATTATATGAGAACACAACGTGCTTTCCCAGATGGGTGAAAGAAAAACATAATCATCTCTGCCTTTAAAAATGATCACAGAAATAGCTGAGAAAATTATACCTCAATTATCTTGATCAATCTTGTAATAAACTCTGCACACAATCTATCTGTCTTTTCTAGAAAAGAGGTCATGAAGAAAAAATACACCCTTTTTTTTTTTAAGAGGAGAACCAAGATGAACTTGGAGTGAAGATTTTTCAAAGGAGTGTATTTATTTATCAGAGAGACTATGGAAGCAAAAGTGGCTGTTATCTAAGTTTTGCTGAAGTCAAGCAAAAGTTCAGTACGGATGAGTAAGAGGTCATGGTCTTGTTTCATAATGGTCTTGTTTTATAATGGACAAAATCAGAATTTTGTACTGAAAGATCTCATCCAAAATATTGCAGTAAGCTATTGAACAAGCAAATACTAACTCACAACTGTTCAAACAGTGGTTTGAATGTGTAAGGATTTGAGTTTAGCTTCAATTACTGGTTGTGATATGGCTTTTATATCATATGTTTTGCTGTTCAGATCCAGAGAATGAAAAAGTCCTGAGGTTAATAACATGATGCAAACGTTTTTCATCTGTACATGTAGGTACAATTGTGTAGGCAAGACTTGTGCAGCCCATATTCTGGTGTATTTTTAAGTACATGTAACACCTTAGGGTATGCTGTCACAAATTGTTCCTGTACTTCAGATAAAGAAACACTGTAGGTTTTGAACCCTTGCATTTTCATTGAAGATGGTTGGTCCTGATTAGTTTATGACTGTAGAGAAATGGTCTAGAGACCACTAACATGAAGATGATGCACTTTTCACTATACTAATGAATTGAAAAGGATAGTTCAGAAAAGTAAATAAGGAATTGTAAGTTCTGAAAGGGTTTCGCAAGCCAGCTGAAAGCTGCAGAATAAGAATATACTGTTCTGTTCTATCTCATTTAAATTGATGTTATGGGTACTGAGTTTAGGAAGCTAGGACTTCAGAGCAATGGAACATGGAAAATTAACAGCTTTGTCACATCATCACACTCCTTTTCTTTTGTTCCATGAGGTCATATATGAACTTAGCTTTACTGGCTGATACAAAAATTTTATCTTTAAAAGGAATCTCACTTTTTAAGTAGAATGGGTCACGAGAGATTTCCACAGAAAAGCATTGGAAACGCTCTCCCCTCTCACCCTGGTTTGATGAGCTCAGAATCCTGAAATTAGATTATAATGTCCTCAAAGAGCTAACTGAGAGATACATAGTAGGAATCACAGGGTACATGCAACTGTTATGTATCAGGTGCCAATGATTAGGAAAGCTCAGTATTATTTTTAGTTAAAGTGATTTTTTTTTTAATTAAAGCAACAAAATCCTATTGAGTAAATTTGGGGGTGAAATTCTCTTTTGTTTCTCTCTGTCCTGGTCACTGCTGTTCTGTATGGCAACTACTTGAAATACAAAAGGGGACTGTTAAGCAAAGTTGGTTTGTTTTGTTTTTTTTTAAAGCTTTTGCCACTGTACGATCATTTGTAATCCTGAACTTCAGTATTAGAAAGGCTACAAAGATCTGGGCCACTATGACACTTCTGAATCAACTGAAGTGGTTTAATATTAGAACCTTTGTGCTAGTGATCACAGAATTATAGAATCAACTAGGTTGGAAAAGACCTTTAAGATGGTGTAGAATTGTTACCAGTTTAGACACCCTGACTTCTAAGCTTTACCAGTACCTTTCAGCTTTTTAATATGTGAGGATAGGGTGTGTGGATTTACTAAAGCTTTCAATTTTACTTTATTTTATTAAGGGAGAAGCAAGAAATTAAAGCGATGAAAAAATTCCCTTGTGTCTTCTCTTGTCTAAAAGCTGAGGGAGGAAGGAGAAGGGAGACCTTACTGACTGAGTCTGAATTGTAGATTCTGATCTGATTTATGGGGTGCACAAGTATTACTCTTTTTGATATGGTTTTGTTTCATAGTGGCATAGAAAACACCTGTCAAAGTTTTTAATATTAAAGCAAAACCTTCAATGGATGAAGTCATAGAATCATAGAGTAGTTAGGGCTGGAAAGGACCTTAAGATCATCCAGTTCCTGAAGTTTGCACACCCATTCTGTGATCCCATGAGCCATCATGGGAGCATTTGATAACACTATAAAATAATCTGTTTTACCAAGCTAGTTCTGATACATTAAAGCTGTGACTTCAAATTATTTCCCCCTTTTAAAATTCTTAGTGATCCTTTTTCCCTCAATACCAGAGTTGCTGTATTTGTTTCCTGAGGGCATCCAGGTGTTTTGACTGGAATAATGCAATTTCAAGACATTTTTTTCCCGCATGCCAAATTTATTGAATTAATCACTGTACGCAAATGTGGTTCAGCACTGTCCAACGGCAATAATGAGATGCAGCTTCCCAGGGGCTGGTTTCCAAACTGGCAGAGGGCAATGGGGAGTGACAACCATCAACATTTTCTGGTGGTTTGGCTGTGGGACATAGGGCAAGAGCTGCAACACACATGGGCCAAAACGTGGCACAAACCCCTATGTCCATAGTGGGCCGTAATCAGCAATTATCCAAATAAAGGAATAACGAAACCATGTTGCTTCTTGCCTCCAGACACAGTCTGTTGAGAACATCATGAAAACATCTTCTGAAGGCTGAGAAGGGAAGCTTGGACTGAGAGTTGACCTGTGTATAAACAGAGGGTTGTTGTCCATTGTGCTTGGGAAGTATGTGAACATATGGGCATTGTGCCTCAGGGCAAAAATTAGCAGACCTGAGAGACAGGAGAGATATTGAAAAAAAGTGAATGTACTCCCATATTTTTAACATTATTAAGGATTTAACACTACTTTCAAAAGCTGTTTCAAAACACAGGGTGTACATACGTTTTCAGCTCAGAATAAACATAGAGAGCCACACACTCAGCAAGTGTAAATCAATGTGGGACCAATAAGGCAATTAAGAACAAGGCCCAGAAGGGTCTAAATTTCAAATGTAGAGACAGAAATATACCTTTAAAATTTTGGATTTGGGGTTCAGGTTCAGGACTAACTTTAAATAAAGCAAATCAGTCTGAGAGGTCAGGCAAGCTTTCTGAGGTAGGAAGTAGTCTTAGTAACAGTGGTCTTACTTGTGAAAGGTTAACATCCTTCGTGAATGGCCAGGCATAATATGGCAGTGCCAGTGTCTTCAACAGTGATACCTCAAAATAAGAAATCAGTATTTGTTCTTGCAGACCTTGTAAGCATGTATTTATTTATAATTCCCCTGTAATGGTATGTCTGCCTTTGGCTTCATATGCATTTGGTGTCAAAAGAATGAATAAAGTAAGGATAACTAATAATAATAAACAGTTGCTCTTTTACAGTTGCCTTTATTCCATATGCAGCACATGGACATGTCCAAGCGTCTTTGTTTGATTTCCGTGTTGCATTTATCTCATTCCCAATTTGCAATGTTTTATATTTTTATTTGTGGTATGAAAATACTTAAGTCACTGCTGCAGTTTGTTTTCATTGCCCAGTGCAACTGCTTCTTCCAGGTGTTTATTTATTCTGGTGAGAAAGGTTCTTACTGGATTTTATTCCTGTTTATGTTTAGAATACTTCTGCCACATTTCATGGCTGTTGGGCCTCTTGGATGGGAGGGTGTTTTACCATGTGCATCATTATCACTTCCTTCATTATTTTGTACACGTTTATTAGGTCATCCTAAATGGTTTTCATTGTCACTGAAATCAAGCTTAACACATAACAGGTGTTGAGCCAGATGGGGGGAGAGTTTGAAAGAAAAATACTAGTTTATCCACCTCAGTGCAGTGCGTCTCTCCATCAAGCAGCACGACCATATATTGCTGCAAAGGGGGTTATAGGCTCCCTAGCCTACTCCCTCTCAGTAAATCCTCCTCTGCATAAGTGCCTTGTTTTGAAGGTCCATCTGGCAGAAGAGAGCCATGTAAAGCAAGTCAGTGTTTCAGGTCCAAAACTTGTAGGTCACTGACTATCTGTCACTTATAGCTCTTCACAGCCTGATGTACTATACTGAGATTTAATATTGCCTTAATGTTTAGCATCATTTTTTGCTTTTGTAGCACAGGTGTCAACAAAATAGGAAGGGAGTTACCGAAGTTTTGCTGAGATGCCTTGGGATTTCTCTGGAGCAAAGGGTATTAAAGCATTGTTATAATGGCTTTATAGCACCCTGCTATATGGCGTCATGCTGAGCTGAATTTCCTAAGTGATCAGAAAACATCAGACTCCCAGTGATTCAGTCTCTACAATCACTACAGACAGGCAAAATCTGCAGGAGTTTTGTGACTCCTCTTAGAAGCACAGCAGCCTGAATCAGCTCCATATTCACAGCTGGGAGAAAAGGTGGGCAAAGCGGAACATTTTGTCCTGCCTTTTCTATCTTGGCCTTTGCTTGGTGCATAGGAAGACCTGCACCTAAGAGAGTAAAGAAAGAGATGCATTTCTGTTGCTGTAGGACTGGGCTCTAAAGCAGGGACAATAATACAATCCATGGGGTTTTGTTCTTTCTCTATACTGTTATTAGACAACTTCCTTTGTCCCTGTTTCTCTTTCTTTTTTCTTTTGGTGCAGTTTTAGAAGACCACCATTATATTTTCCCTTTAATGTGAATACGTCTGAAGAGCCCATTGTTGTCAGTTGAAATATTTATGTAGTTTAGCATTCAGTAATTCCATTTGCTCTTTTAATTTGATCCTTTAACTTACTTCTGCTTATTTTTACATACAGTGCCTCCAAATCCTCTGCGCCAGATTTGTTTATCTTTTTTTAAAGCTTTCAGCTTTCTGCTTGTAAAACTCTTTGCATTTCATTCCTTACCTAACCACAATGGCCTATGTTGCACTTTTCCCTGTTTAGATTGAAGTGGGAAGAATTTCAACTGCACTCTTTCCAACAGTTACTTAAACATTTCCCACTTTTCCCTTAGAAGATTTCCCACAGTTAGTAGAAATCCAATCACAAGTACTTTCCACTCTTTTCAGTCAGCTACTTCATTTCTCTTATTCTTTCTGCTAATATTCTGTGCTTACCCTTGAGATTTCTTGCTGATCTTACATATTTTGAGAGTATGTTATATATATAGTGTTTTTATGTGTGAGTAAATGCATGCATGCATGCACACACAGCTATACTTAGCCTTTTCATTCTTTCTCTCCTCACCTTGGCTTCCAAACTGCTTGTCTCCTACTGCTGTGTTTTGGGGCCGTTTTGTTTGTGGTTTTGGGGTTCTTTTTTAAACCACTGCACTATTTTCTTGTGTAGCAAAAAGTGGGAAAAAGAGATATCTGATATGAGGCGTTTGTTCTATCCTTGGAGACATCTGACCAATTGGACAACTCGGTGTAAATTCTGGCACAGGGAAGCACCCCAGATGTTTTGATGGTATGTAGGACAGTGAGAAAGATGTTAATTTAAGGAGGAAGAGACTGTAAACAGAAGAAGTTGGATTTGTTTTTCCTAAACTGGTGAGTCCAAGATGAAGCTGCCTTTCAGAGCAGAAGTCTCAGAGAATTACAGAAAGTTACCTGGTGTATAGACTATTTCAAAACCTATTCCCTGATTACCTGTCACTATCACACTGCTGCTTTTCTCCAGCCCCAGGTCCTAGGCTTCTGGAAGTTAAAAAGTCTCTGCAAGAGGAACACGTTTGGTGCTTAATACTAACAAGATCTGAAAAAAGCATCAGCTAATCAACCCCTTCAAAATCCTTGGGCTTAATTAAGCCCTCTGTGGCTTCAGTTTTATGCTGATTTGGATCCAACAATTTCACTGGTATAAAAGAGGATGAATCAGGCACTTAAAGTATTGCTTAATGAGCTAGTTGTGTGGAAAGGCCAACTGAAGCAGAGGCATAAGGTGGCTTGAGTCAAGATTTTCTGCTCTTGTGCTTATTCTTCAAGGCCATGCTTCCGCATCAAGGGCATGTAGTGTGATGTGCAATTTGGTCAAAGCCAAAAGCTGTGGGCTGTGGGCTAGCTCTTCAGGTGGTTTTCACTGGCACAGCTCCTGTGAAAGTTTTAATTCATGAAGCAATTCCAGTTTAATACTCACTGGGAGAAACCTGGCCACTGGTTGTAGCTCTGAAACTCATACAACATTTATTTTCTCCACCCAGATAGTGCCTCCAACCCAGTTTTATTTCCACATGGCTGCTTTGCTGCACATTTTTCTTTGAAATCCAGCCTCCAATGACACTTCTCTGCAATGAGTTTGAAGTGTTGACCTGAGAACTAGCTGAGTGTACACACAGCACCTCCAAACACCCTGTGAAAACCAAAGCACAACTGCAGAAAGTGAATATATCTGCATTAATAGCTTGAAACACTATATTAAAAGTGGAATGGAAAGATGCTAGAACTAAGTAAATAAGAGACTGTGCCCCACTCTATGAACATGGTGGGGGGAGCACAGGCAGGATGCATTGGGTGTGAATTAACTTGCCTGCTGGCAGAAGCCCAAATGATGCATATTTTATTCTGGGACTTTTCTGTTAAAGGAAATAATCAAAACATGGTGGTGAAATAGTGTATGTCAAAAGAATAAACATATGTGTGCCACTT
>JBAFWW010033002.1:0-16818 GCA_036873685.1 Agapornis canus | reverse complement strand
GGTTTGTCACACAAATGTATTGAAAGGATGAGGGATAATGCCTTTAAGCAGAAAAGGGTAGATTCTGATTAGATCTTAGGCAGAAGTTCTTCCCTGTGAGGGTGGTGAGGCCCTGGTTGCCCAGAGAAGCTGTGGCTGACACATCACTGTCAGTGCTCAAGGCCAGGTTGGGTGGGGTTTGGAGCAACCTGGTCTAGTGAAAAGTGTGTAGGGGATTGAAACTGGATGAGCTTTAAGGTCCCTTCCAACACAAACCATTCTATGATATGATTCTAAAAACTCTTGACTACAATAAAGATCAGAATGTTATCTCTGCACCCCAAATTGATGTGGAAAGCCCACCGGAATCAGAAAAGCCTCAAAATAATTTAAACATCATTAGTCTGGATGAGAACAAAGCTTTAAATTATGCAGAGGACATAGAAACTAAATTCAGAAGGCTGTGAATTAGTAGCTGGTAAACAGCTGTCAAAGTAATTCTGTGCATAAAGAAACCAATCATATCATTAGCAACTGATTTTGCTAATTTCAGGTTTCATTACACATATATGAACTTATTTTAAAATACAGTTAAAATTATGTTCCAGAATGATTTCCGGATCAGGAATCTGTCAACAGGAGAGCTGAGTATACAGAAACACAGTATAAAATGTTTTGAGATGGTCCTTATTATGCATTTCCGCTGCAGAAATGTTCAATCTCTAAGAAAAACGAATCATCATTGCAGTCAGCCCTGTCTTGACACAGATCTTAGTCTATGCATGAAGAAGCTGACAGAACAGATTTGGCAGAACAATATATAGCATTATGGCATTTCTTTTTGTCAGCCTGAGTTCTCATTTAGCTTTTTTTCCTGAGAACATAAAACATAGCTGATGTACACAGCATCATGGGAGTTATTCACTACTGGATCTTCAGCCCAAACATTTTACCCTTTTGCCAAGAGTTAGTGTATAAATCCATTCCTGCCCTTGCCAGGAAGAGATCTGCAGATCCATTGTGTAGCTTTTCAAAATTCTCTTACTCTGAGATGGAGAGTTGAAGAACTAGTGTAGTGAAGCAAACAACACAGTCCTTGAAAAAAAATGTAAGGGAGAATGTGACCTATCATCATGAAAATAGGTTCAGGTTGAAAAGTGTAGTGCCATTACAGGCAGATTTATATTTTCATCTTTCTCCTGGGGACAAAGTGAGGGAAAATTCCTGGAAAACACACTTCTTGAAAAGACAGAAACTAGCAAACTTAAAACCAACAAAATGTCAAGGAAATGTTTCAGGAACTGAAAAATACTGATATGTATGGAATAGATGTAGGTTCACAAAACAGTGCTTCTACCTTCCTCAGATAAAAATGCAAAAAAATGAAGATGTGAGCATTGTGCCTGCACCTAGGAATGAATCATATTCACACTGTCATTCATACACGGGATGAATTCCTGAGTCTCCTACTACCAAGAGTTTTTTCCCCTCTATTACGTTCATTATACTTCCAAAAAAGTTGTTTTCAGAAGGCAGTGAAAGAAAGCATGTAACTGAAAGAAAGAAAAGTAACTCCCATTCCACCTCTACTGCTTATTATATAAGATGTGATACTGAAAAGATGAACAGTATGTTTTGTCATAGCTCTATTAGCACATTAAATATAGGACAAGTTTTTTCTCTTGGATTTTACCCATTAAGTGTTCTTACATCAGTATTTGTTTAAAAAATTCTGAATGCATTAGTTTTGCAACCAAAGTATTAATGATATGCATGGCAAAACCCTAGGTACTTCATTTAAATGTTTACACGTATACATATGAACTTTATTCATATAAGAAATAACTATTCATAGTAATTTAGTGGGTTTTTATTTTCTCTCTAATAGTTTCAGTGATTAAATCATTTATTATACCTCTAGAAAATGGCAGTTACACCTCCTGGCAAGCAGATCTACATTTATGACATGCTAAAGTAACTGAATAATTATTGGGGTTACTAATTGACTTTAATTTTTTTATAGGTCTGTCAAAATGTTATATATATGCATGCTTTATAAAAATGATTTAATTATTGGGTCACTTTCAAGGCCTTAAAGAAAACACAATCTAGACAAAGATTGGTGATCAAACAAAAAATACTTCTGCAAGATTATGGTTCACTTTGAGGTTTAACCAGATTCTTTCTACACAGTATAACAACGAAATGAAAAGCAAAGTAACAGCATGGGTTGCTGTCACCTGTAGTGGGAGAAGGCTTTATTACATTTTACTCTTATTTCAAGCTTTTATTTGCATGTTCTGTCTTACAATAAGTTGGAGCTGAGTCAAGTACATTTGTCATTGTAACTACTGTGTACTACTAATAGAATTAAACAGAATATATATAAAGTAAAATAGGGAAAATTGGTCTCAGAACTGCTTGTTCTTTTTTTGTTTGTACGTTTGTTTTCTGTTCATGATTCCATTTCTGGTTTTGATATTTTATAAAGCCTTCGAAAGAGAAGTAAAGGATCTCTATTTGAATCAGTAATGATCCTTTGTAAAATCAACTGATGACACAGGTAAAAGGTAGGTAATACTGCAGCTATAAGCACTCACCTCAACCTGTGTGTCTTGCTGCTTTCATTACAGTAGATATTGGGATGAAATAAAAAAGATCTAGATTACAATACAGTTATTCTAATAGACTAACATTTCAAGAACTTGTTCAGCTTCCTCCAGGGGGACTATTCATACGAGACAGTGCTTGTTAAATGGAGTTGTTGCCATTTAGCTATGTTCTACCATGTTCATGTTCAAAGGCATATATCCCATAACTCCCTATTTCAGTAGGATTATTGGGATTTAGGTACAACCATTCCAGTTGTACATAAATACTCTCATGAATCTGCTTCTGTTAATTTAAAAGGGTCTTAAGGTTTCAGAACTTACAAATTTATATTATGCTCAGCTAAATTCTTCTCAACTCACCTGCAAGTTTTGGAATTGTGTTTCATAGAAAAATGGTAGAATAATATTGATTAACCCCAAAGTCAGCAACCTAAAGTTCTTATTTCATTAATAGAGCAGTATTCTTCATTTAAAACAAACGAAAGGCAGTTAGGAGTTTTTCATCTTATGCTGTAGTTCATCTTTGGTGTAGAATGTCTATGCATCAGTAACTTACCTGGCATCCAAAAATCAGAATTTTAGGTTTTACAGGCACCAAAGCTGAAATTTTATTTCAGTCCCATAATTTATAGTTCCAAAGTGAGACCCAAGAGACTAGAAATCCTCAATTATTTCCAAAAGCATGGTATATATAAGCATCTGCAGTTATTGCTGGGTTTAGTGCTTTCTTCCTAAATCTAGAGTTCACAAGTAAAGTTTTCAATTACCTGGTATTCTAAAGCAGAATTGTATAATTATAACACTGAGGTGTGAAAGCTGAATAAAACTGCGCTTGAGCAGCTTGGATCTGTTAGAGGAAGTGAAGAAAAATAGAAGAAGCAGTTTTAATTAAAAAGATCTTAAAATGAATTCAATAGTATCAGTTGATGTATGAGGTCTATCAAAATTTACGGAGAATTGAAATACGAGTTCTATTAAAAAAAGATGGAAAAAAACAAAAATCTCAATATGTATGTGTTTTTTTTTTTGTGTTTTTTTTTTGGGGTTCTTTTTTTTTTTTTGTTTTTTTTGTTTTTTTTTTGGGGGGGGGGGGGGGGGGGGGGGGGAGGGGATGGAAGGTTGTTAATTTTAGCTGTTCAGTATTAATTGAAAAATGATTTATCTTAACCAGCTTGTGTTTTTATTATATCAGATTTTTTGATGACATGTAACTATTCTCTGTAGGCAGTCATAACTTTATAACCAGAAAAATGTAAACAGTCTGTATTTAAAGTCTTGTCTAGAATGTCTAAGGCTGTGAATCTCTCCAATGAACAATAGCACATTGAGTGCCCAAAGACAGAAATTTAGATTTTGTTCCAACACCCATGATTTAAGCTTTGAGTTTTGTTCCCTCCTCTTTATTCACCACTAGCCCTTGTTGGACCAGGGACCAAGATGTTCCTGGGTGGTATTTAAAGGTATGGTCCACTTCTTTTTTTGAAGCAGTTCAAGATAGAGTGGTTGAAAAGTAACTGTGAAATATTAAAAATGAAAGTGTGTACAATTTTGAAGTAATTAGGTCACTCTCCTGCTTCACAAGATATTATATCACACTTTTGTGCAAAGCTGAGCACCTTTGGCCAGAATTGTGAGGATGCTCTAGCCCCATAGCCTTAGCCTGATGACTAATGGATTTCCAATGATCTAAAAAGAAATGGACCCAAGTTTCTTGAAAAAGAGGGATGAGGGAGGGAAATAAAGAAAATGGGTGTGCACCACCAGATGGGGGAATGCACTGGAGATGAAGAACTCAAACCATTATCTACTTTCTGGCAACCTGCAAGGTCAAGCCCTAACTGCATGAGCTGCTCATGACTGCTGTGTCCATCAGGACTTTAGTGTCTGGGATATTTTAATGGTCAAACTGAGAACTAGAAGTTTTCTAATAATCACTGAGAAGTGGAAGAAAGAGCTTGGAGAAATCTGGATTCATGTTTAGGATCATTTGGGAATACAAATAGACCATAGAATCAAAAAATCAACTAGGTTGGAAAAGTTACCATCAAGTATGATTCTATGATTCTAAGTCCAAGTGTTTGCCTAGGACTGCTGAGCCCACCGCATGTCACTGAGGGCCTCATATATATGGTTTGTGAAATCTTCCAGGGATGGTGATTCCATCACTGCTCTGGGCAGCCTGTTCCAATGCCTGACCACCCTCTCCAGGAAGAAATTGTCCCTAATATCCATTATAATATGTATAATACAAACCTTCCCTAACACAGCTAGAGGCTATTACCTCTTGTCCTAGTGCTTGTTACATAGTAAGATGAAAACTGACCCTCACCTCACTACAACCTCCTTTCAGGTATTTGTTGAGAGTGATAAGGTCCTGTTATTCCCCGGAATAAACAATGTTCCAGCAGCCATTCCTCATAAGACTTACTCTGCTGACCTTTTACCAGCTTACTGAATAGTTTGAATAGTTTTCTAAATCTAGTTCCTCTGTTTCATAGAAGGATTGTGGCTAATAATGGTTGTAGTGGAATCTTTAGTTGCTGTTGTTAATCCTTGTTCTACCTCTTGCTATGACTGGAAAACCTGACAGTGGGCAGAACTATACACGTGATCTTTAACATGCACATTGACAGCACAAAACTTGAATCTTGTAATGTAATATTTATCCAATTTTATCCACAATTCTCAAACCATTTGCTGTTAGAATCACTGATCCAAACTGAGAATATGTTCTCTGAAAGTCACACAAGGTCTTTATTTTTTAGGTGAAGAATTACTGAGAAAAGATATTTATGGTTTGAACAGAACCTAACCTGAAGACTAATGAACTAGTAAACACTACTCAGTTCAAATACAAGTAAGGATATAGGTTTTCTCCAAGTAAAGCTTCTGCATGTATGCTTTATGCATGGTATATCAATATGTATGAAATGTATCCCGTGTATTAATAATGCATTTTTTTATTTATACAATATTGAACACCAAGAGTCCAACAGCAGCTGCAAATGTCTGAAACTCAAACTCACTGCAGACTTTGCTGCGGGGTTTTTTTGCGTAAGTTTAAGAGCCCTTATTGAGTTCATCTTTAAAAGGTTTTAGATCTCAATACATCAATTTCCTTCTGCCTTTTCTTCTGCCTAGATTTCTATACTAGTACATGTGATGTTTCATCAATGATGTTGTAAACATGAAGGTGTATTATAAAATACTTTACTTTGAAAAGAAAAAGATGAAACATGATAGTGTTTGGAGTACTTTACTGCCTTCTGAATCTACTGGTTACAAAATTTTGGATTTGCTCTATTTTTTTTAACAAGAAAAAAAATGGAGAGAAATGTGAAAATCTAAACCCTTTGGAAATATATTCTTAGTCTATGCCAGTATTTCCTTCTACTTCCTATTTAAACACCCCAAAAGCTGAAAACAGTACAAATAGGAAACTGCATTTTGAAAGTTTTTCTAAAAAGTAATTAATGAATGATTAAAAATCTTTAAGTGCAAGTAGAATGATAGTTTCTTTATCACAGGATTCCTGTAAATTTCATATTTACCTCCGTTTCCAAAATAACTTAAAAGTAAGATGGACAGCCCATGTGCTTTTGCTCATGTCATAAGCCAGACTTTGTGTCTGTGGTGTTTATTGGAATAATGAATCATTTCGGAAGATCTAAACTTATGTATAAGGACTACTGAGTGTAATTCCATTACTTCATGCACTTCATCCTCTAACATGGGTACAGGAAAAGATGTTTCACTGTTCTTTCGTTCCATTTTTTAACTAGACATGTGTAGAAGTGTTGTTCCACAGACTTCTCTCAGTCTCTCAAATTTGACTCTGCCTGTACTCAGGATCAGAAGAAAAATTGCATTGAATCTTAATTTCTATGTGCCACTGCTGCTACCACCAATAATAATAATGATAAGGGAAATAACAATGGAAGAGAATACAACCACTCACAACCTGCCGACTGATACCCAGCCTGACCGAGCAGTGATCTAGCCCTTCTGGGTAACTTCCCCCAGTTTACATACTGGGCATGATATGCTGTGGTATGGAATACCTCTTTGGCAAGTTTGGGTCAGGTGTCCTGTCTCTGCTTCCTCCCGGCCTCCCCACCTCCCTGGCAGAACATGAGACTCAGAAAGTCCTGCTACTGCTGAACCCAGGACACACATCAAGGACATTTGTGAATTTCTGAAGGTAAATTAACGTGCTTTATGGGAGTTTATAATGACTGGATAAATTAAAGTATGTTTCATCTTGCCTCCTACCAACTTTGCTGTTTTGCCTAAGCTTTCTGTTTTGGTAAATATTTCCCACAATGTTTCCAAAACAGATCTTTTTTCCAAAGATGTTTGATGTTTCTTGATGGAAGCTGATGAATAGCAGTGTGCCCTCTACCATATCTTTACTGTCTCAGCTGGAAACCTGCAACTCTGCTTATTACATTATTCCGTTATTTGCTACAAATACTTGGAGACAAATAGACCACTTTTATTCAAGTGAGATTAATGATAGAGCTAACTTGCTGATTTAATAATCTTTGGGATCTAAAAGGCTGCATTTCAGGAACCAAATTTCCCTCTTTAGTTGAGTTTACAGTTTATGTTGTTCACACGTATTACATAAATTTTTGCAGTTTTGGCTGAAAACATAGTTAAAAGGTTCAACACATATGTAGTCAGCATTTCTTCATCACAGAGACATGCACTAGTCATAATATAAGTGACATTTGACTCACACTTAACAACCTAATTACTTTCTTGCAAGGATGTGTATTAAACTTGACCCAGAGTTCTGAGATGTTTGCTCCCTATGTACAGCAAAACAAGGACTCCTTAGTTTTCTGTGGTTGATATTAGCCTATATTTGGAAGGGAAGTCTTTATAATGGTTTATAAACCTGTGAGCATTTTTAATGTATGCCTGAAAGTAAATAGTGAGCTACTTCTGCTATGACAAATGGATAGCATTCCCTGGTGAAAAATCCCACTTATTCCAGGAGGCCAATGTGGTTGCCCTGGTGGAACACTCACTCGTGGAGCCTTCATTTCTCCCATAGTCTTCCAAAGGGGTCAGAGCTGGAGTTTTGGCCAATATGATGATTTTGCAGATAAGCTGTTATTCCAATAGTCTTAAGCTTAAAAACCCAAACCCAAGATGTGCTGTCAAGATCAAAGCTCCACAAACCACCTCTTCCTCTTAAACAACATTTTAGTAGTGGCTAAAGTTGAGGAGTTGTCCAGGCTGTCTATTTAGTTTTCAGTCTTCTTCAAAAATCTTCTTAGTGATGAGATTTTTCTTAGGGAGTGATGCAGAATCCTTCTCTGTACAAAGATCTATAGCAATGTCTTATACCTGAAATATTCTTAAGTCTTCCCTTTTGGCTCAATGTGTTACTAATCCTCAGTTTGGCTACACAGCAATGATAATTGTCAGGATTTTGTTGGCTAATGCTGTTTCAGAAATAAAGCAAACACTAGGGAACATTTGAAAGGAAAAGAATTCAGACTAAGCAAGGTTCTTGATATTTTTTGTGCATATTACTGCTAGACACGGTGGGTAGGTGTCTGTGTATGAATGGGATTCATCCCTTTCAAAGCTTGGTGTATCTCACTTCAATAATTAACATACAATTCAGATTTAGAGACAGCTAGTAATGTACACAACAGCTGGTTACTCTGTAAGTAGCATTAAATGGATACAAATCTGAATGATCACCCCTGAAGGTGATCTGAACTCTGGAGCATTAAGGGTGAAGGATTCTGATCTGTTACCTGTTAGTGTGCAAAGGACACCATCTTAAAGCTATCCAAAATGCCAGAGCACCCCTTACATTTTATTTACCTGTAAATACATATAGAATATTGTCTGATACTTTTAATAGGAGACTCTTGAGCCCTCATCTGGGCTTGTTTGGATGAGTCCTGAGTCCTGCTTGTCATTGACACCTGCTCATCACAGCTAACCCCTAGGCTCCTCTGGTGTCTGGGCTCAGTACAGTTGTACTACCCGCCTATGTGATGGCTTTGCCACAGGTTTAGGAATTCAGCTTTTCAATTTCCTGCTATCCTGACAGAAATGTCTCTTTCAAGCTTTGAAGTGTTCTTCCTGAATCTCTTCTCTTTCCCTTGTTTTGCATTGTAATCCTCAGAAGGTTGTCCAAGGAGAAAAGCTTTCAGATAGCTGAGGCTTTACTCAGTCCCTGGTTACCCGGATAAATTGTCCAGATTACTTACCAGCAGTAGCAGCATTTCACTGTGTCTTTTCTTCTCTTCCGTGATACACTGAGAAAAGAGACTTCATATTGCTTCACAGCTTTCAGATAAGAGGACAAGGTAATACTATTAAAACTATTGCACATAAAGATCCTTTGTGAAATTACTTTTTAAGATTGAATCTTAGAAATTGGAGGGAAGTTCTGCAGTACATGCACTGTAGCCTGTTGTTTCTGCAAATTCCTTTCATCACCTTTATTTGCTAGTGCACACATTATATGTGATGTGTAGGCCTGAGTCAATAATCTGGATTCACATGCAGGAATGTTTTCAATCGGTCCCTTACTTTTCAGTCTGTGTCTTCCCCTGGATATGGGGAAGGACTTAATATTTCTTGTGAGCATTAATGTATGTCGTGGCACATGTTAAAAAAGGGACTAGGCTGAAATTACAGATCACCACCCTGAAAAATCACAAAGGAACAGCTGAGGGAGATAGGTTTGACTCAAGTGATCTCTTAAGAGGAAAACCAGTATACTCAAGTATTTACTGAAGGACTGTTATTGTACCTGTGGAAGTGAAAGGTATCCCTACACCATGGATTAAAGCTTTAATTTCTTGTTTTATGGTTAGGTTATAACTTTACTGGGGCACTACTTGTGTCCTTATTTCATGCTGTACAAGTCTCCTAATATAGGATTCATAAGTGCTGAAGTAAAGGGAAGAAGACAACACTAGGACATGTGTTAACAATGTAGGAAAGGACATCAGAGTTTCTGTCTGATTCCTGTTGTAATAACATTTGATTGCCTGTTCCCATTTAAGTGTTTATTTTTTTCTCTTTTTCATTTTTTAACATTTTACATGTATCAAAAATAGACCCTACCCTTAGATGTGATTTCTATTTGAGCTAAAAATAGCAGAAAAGATTCATCAGCTATTGGAAAGGCAAACAGGGACCAATATTGTCTGTTTCTTCCATCTGAAAATTTCATGTGATGTTTACTATACTTTTTATACTTAAGCTTTGACCAAAGCCAAGACTAAATTCCTACATATTTCTATAGATACAAATCCATCTGTAGAGGTCTGGAACAAGAATTCTGTGATAATTAAAATGCACTTCTAAAGTGAAGTATTATAACATATTCACCCCCCACTCCCCCCACTGCCAATCACCCACCCCAGTAGCATCATCTAACATCAGAAATACATGATTTGTTCCAATCCCCGAAATGCTGCACTGGACGGACTAATAAATAATGAAAAAGGAGAGAAATAAAATAGCAGAGAAATAAAAGAAGGTGACAACTCTGACAGCAGTGTTTTGGCTTTATCATCTCTCTGAAAAGGTATCAAAATCTGAAGGTGATAATTAAAAGACATTTTGGCTGAGCAGAATTCACGTATCCTAAGAAGTTTTGCACTTTTCTTGAAAAATTAAGGAGACTTAAAGCTAAGGTTCAGCCACCCAACTTTCAACCTGTGAGTAATGCTTAGAGAGAAGCCTAGTCACTCTAAGCTCCATTTCCAGGCAGCAGGAAGAGACGTAGGATGGATTTGGCTGAGGGGAGGAGAGTGCAGTTTCATTTCAGATATGCTTCAGTATTTCGTAAATGGCCAGCTGGGATACTTGGAACTGAACCCTTCAGTGCTACCGTAATAGGAATTTAGCCAGGGTGAATGCTGCATCTTCAGACCCTTCTGTGTTTTAATTTACTTCATGACACTGGTGTACCTCTAGGTTCTACAGGAAAACTACCAGTAACGTTGCCTAAAAACACAGAACTGTCTGAATCCCAGCAGTGGTCTCCATCACATTTATGTGTGCATCTCTTCTCTAAATGCCTGTAACCTCATCTCCATTGCTCATGGGCTCTGGTTTGTGTTTATGAAAATATGCCTGGAATAGAATTCCTTATAAAAGTGCTTCATGCTAAAGCTGCTTGGAGCTCTCTCTTCCAAAGGCTGACTTCAGAGGATTTCCAAGCTGCAACCACAAATTGTGTCGGTTGTTTTCTGTAAGAAATACAGTACTTCATTGTTGCCACAGGGGGTACTGTTGGCTTAATTTTGTGTTTGAGTCACTGCTGCTGAAATTATTAAGTTAATGATTTATGCTCCTATGATACAACAATCTCTAGTGTTTAAATTGGTTACTATGTTTTGTTTACTGTTTATAACTACCACGGTTGTTTTAAATGCCACTAAAACTACTTGCCAGCTTGTATGGTTTATTTCTCCCTGCAGATTTTTTCAGACCACTTATTGATATAGGGGAAAAAAAACACCCCTACAATGATTTATGCTTGAAAAAAAATGTCCCAAGAACTATGAATTAGCCAGTGTTCTGCTATAGAAAAAACAACACCCTAGTGACACTGAACAATGGATGTTGAAACGCACCTATTCTCCCTCTTGCTTCTGGTTTTATCATAGTGGAAAATTTGAGTGCTTTTTTCTTCTTCCCTTTTTCTTTGAGTACTATGACTACATCAGTTTTGGACTATGAGCTCACTAGTTTTTCCCCAGGGTTCCTCCTCATCATGCCATGTTAAGTACTTGATTCACTTAAACAGTCTAATGTTTGCAAAAGTGGAAAAAATGTCCCAGAATTTGCTGCTTGACAGAGGTTAGCTCATGTAGCTCCTGGTGCACACTGAAAATATGAGAGAGTGATCTACAACTTCAGGGGAATCATCTGATAACAGAGCTGGGTAGATTCTGTTGCTCTCTATTGTTCTGAAGCAAAAAAGCACTTACTGTTTTTCATTGGAAAAAACCCAGAGAAGTGAGAACATAACTGAACTGCGTAGGACAGGATGATAACACCAGTGTGTTAAAGCAGTTGCAAGCCAGTGTGACAACAAGCACTTTCCTTCACTCTGCTGGGTGAAATTATGGTCACAGTAAAGCATAAAACCCCATTTTTGACATCTCATCCTAGACCTCCTTTTCTGCACCATCAATGCTCATTTTGCATTTGCCTTCTTTTACGTGCCCCCTGGGCCACCACTTCCATATGCTTAGCCAGTTGCTTACTGGTGAGTTTGTGATCAAAACTACTTCAATTGGTTTATGGGGACATGTAAAACATACAGCTCTTACAGAGAGCTAGATTCATAAATTCTACTGTCCGGCTCTATCTCCATAGATAGAGATAGACATAGACTATGGATCTGAACTGCTTTTAATTCAGCGGAGGGGTCAGGAGCATGTGCTGCTGATCCATCCCTCAGCTTTCAGTGGTTCAGCCACTGGCCTGGTTCCCAGCAACTTTAGGCTGTTCAGACAGCCAAAAATGGAGTTGATTAGGTGATGCTTTAGGACCTATCCCAGCAGCAATGTACTACCAGAACCCTCTTACTTCCCAACACGCGGGCTGGGATTTTCCCACTGTTGAGGTCTCTTAAATCTAAGACTAATCATCAGACCAGCATCAAATGCTTGTTGCAGGAAGGAGCAGTGGGCCTGAGAGCTTCAAGTGGAAAGGAGATGCTGACAATGTAGAAAGTCAGGCACAAGAAAAAGAATAAAGAAAACAAAGAAAAGTATAAGAAAAGTATAGTGTATCACTTCTGTGTTACAATATAAGGTAAACCCAAGTACTTTCAGCTAATAGGGTTCCAACATTTCTGTCCCAGTTTTCCCAGCAGAGAAGTAGTCCAGGTACACAACGTAAATTAATGTATTTGGGGTCTGTCTGACTTTCTACATGAAGCAATACATCCACCTGATGATCTGTGTGTACACTTGCCTTAGGCTGCTGTATATCTGGCAGCCAGAGGGCTGCCTTTTCTCTGGGCTAACTTACCCAGTCAAATGGGAAAAATTATCTTTTACTGCCCGGAGAACATCTCCAGGCAGAAAGTGAGGATATATTCTGGGAAGCCCAAAACTTTTCGTATCCCCAACTAGTGAAACAACCTGTTATGTGTGGCCTTTCACTGATTCATGCAATAGTTTCACTAACTGACAGCATGCAAGTATGAAGTCTTAAAATCCACTATAAAAAAGCCTTGAGCTGTATTCTAAATGAATGTAAGTTTAAGTTAAGTTTTAGTTATGTTTTCATGTGCCTTTCTGTACATGGATGGATCTGAAGAATGGGTTCAATCCATCCTTCTCAACAAATACTGCAGAGAGATCAAAGGTGTTTCATGTGGTACGGGAGAATTTCTCTGATATAAACAAAACTTCAGATGTGTGAGTGAGAAGAGCATGAGTTCATGGATGAGACATAGCAGGGAGAGGAAGGGTTGGCTGTCCATAGCACGGCTTTGAGGAACTGCACCCAGTCCTGCAAACTCTTCCTCGTGTGGGCTCAGAGAAGATACAGATGTGAGTAATTTCTCCAGAGCTTCCTCTGCAAGTATGAGTTTTACCTAAGATGTGCTTCAGATCTAACGGTGTGCATGGGTCGTGGCCACAGGGTGCGATGCTGGCTGCCTGTTCATTCCATCTGTTAGAAGACCTGAAGACTGCCAACATGAAGTGCCCAGCTCCAGGGGGATTTCACACACCCTTGGCTGATGTGGCTTACACACACACCTTTGAGGTAGGTTAAAACTGGCATCCAGTCACAGAAGTCCATGGGTAATGTTATTCAGCCTCTCACTAGCGAATGCATTGGTGTAAAACTGGCAGAGGAAAATGCATGTAATCCTTTTGCCTCAGCAGGTATCTTAAACTAAATGAGCACCTAGTCAGAGATGAGCTACACTTTTCACAGACTTTCAGAGACATTCCTCATGACATTTTCCAGGGCTGGAATGCTGTATATGTGATATTTCCCTTAATAAAGCATTCAGGATTTGTTTTTCAGGGAGGTGTATAAATATGGGGGAGTCCACTGTGCAAGGGAGGTCATGTGTAGATGTGAGAACCTATTGGCAGCAATACTCTGCAACTTTATTTTATATGACTTGAAGCTATATTTTTTTTCCTCCAAGATTATAAAATAACACTAATCTGTGTGTTAATGTGTGGCCTGTGAAAGGTGTGTGAAAGGTCTTCTTGGCCCTCAGCAAGGAAAAGGCTTGTCTCCTCTCATTTAGATGAGTCTAGGTGGAAATTAACTCATCTAGGAAAGTATCCACGGCAAGAAAAACATGAAATAACTATTTTCTGGCATCAGGAAAACATTTTCCATAGCACATTGGGGTACTACAACTGTGAGAAAATAAAGGAAGGTGATAAACGTAGACTGCAAGAGATCTGGAAACAAATCCCCCATGCACAACACACGTGAGCACACACCTCTGAATGATTTTAGAGGACTAAGTGGAAGATCTCAAACAGACCTAGCAAGAAAGGAGATTTCATTTTCTTTCATTTAGGGCCTAGGGTGAAATATTGATTGAAAAATATAAAGGATTATTTCTCCCTGTGATGCGAAAGGTTGAAGTGAGAACCTTGTGTTCCAGAAAGAGTACTATCTCAATTACTCTAGCAGGTAGGTGATGCTTCCTGGAGCACTGAGAGTATCAAAACCAGCAGAGGCAAGCAAAGCTGCAAGCTCCTCCAGTCAAATTTGTGCACCTAAAACAAATGAAAAAAGTCAATTTTTGAGAATCAATTATATTGTTTTCAATGTGTTTTAAGGCATCACTGCTGTATGGAAAAGAACTGTATAAAAGAGCCTCCGTTGAGGTATGAGGTGTTTCACTGTTTTTACCAAGCAATAAAATTCTGTACTAAGAAGGCAATATAAAACTGTACATTTTTTATAATTCAAACCATTTTAAAAATATATTTTAAATATGTATTAAATGTATTGTAATATATTTATGAATATAGATTTTAAAATAGTTTTAATCCTAGATGTAAAATTTACCCTATGAGATAAATGACTATGTAATTATGCCTCCAGCTTTTACCTGTTATGGCAGGGGCCAGTGTTGTATACAGTTTTGCTTTCTCGTGAAATGTTAGATTTGAAAATATGATTTTAACAGCTTTTACTTAAATAAAGTCGTAACATTCTGGTATGACATTTTCAAAACTTCCTGATATCTCTGGAAACACTCTACTGCTGGATTTGAGGCGTGCTATGTTCATGGCCTTTATATAAAGAATAGGTATCTTAGAGAGCATAAAGAGTGGTAAACTTCTATTGGGGACAAAAATCCAAGTCAGAATTCACTTTTTCAGCAGTTTGTCTTTTCACTAATGTTAGTGGGAATTGAATTTGCTGTAGAATTAATTTGATTCAAACATCCGTTTGACTTTTGATTTGTTATTTTGGAGCTGTGATCATTACAACATCTGAGAATCAGACCAATCACCACTGAAGAAAACAAATTATGGTATTTTCTAGATTTGCTTTTCACTTCTATTCACTGTGCTAAAATGCCTTTACAACTTACAAAGCAGCAGGTTCATCACTGGGTCCTTACTCCCTTTCTGCCCTCCCAGTCCATCTGGCTTAGTTCCTCTATTTTTTTTGCTTCCCACTCTCAGTTACTAGTGAAACTGGTTTTGAAGTCAAACTCTCACACTCCACAAGACCATTCATATTCATGGCATACTGAATTTTTGAGCACATGGCTTGCTACCTCTCCCTATATTAAAGTCTTCACTCTCACTAACGCCTTCTGCTTCCTGTCCATAAGCCAGTTTAAAAGCTTGCAGTCTTAACATTTACAGTCTTAGTATTTTTACAGTCCTCTCTCTCCCTTTGTTTTTTTAAAGGGGCTTCTGAGAACTTCATTACACCAGGCATTATGAGGACTTGTGCAAGAGGTAGAAGACTACAGAAGGTCATCCTCCCTCTCTCCTTTGTTTTTGTGCTGTGCCTAATGGAAACCTCTGTGCTTGGGACAGCACTTGCTTTTCTATGGGGGTTTAAATTAGAAGGAAAAGTGTTTATTTCAGTGGACCTCGGGCTGTACCTCAATATTGATGCAGTGAAATAAATCATATCCCATCAGAGAGCAGAATGGGTAAGAATAGTCTGTATCTTTGTCTGCTTTTGCATCATTTCCTAATGACTGCATGGGAAGAGGACTGGGAAGAGCAGGTTATGGATATGGCAGAAGTTCTTACACTCATTCCTCAGACAAGGAGGCCAAAGACCTCATACAGAAGCACAAAAAGTGGAGTTCATTTTAACCTCCCTAATAAGAAATGAAAAGTAAACAATACTTCAAGAACAGCGTGACAACTACGAGTAAACAGTTAAAACTTCTATGCAGAAGAAACAGGCTACATTAAGTTACCAAATGTTTTCTGTAGCACTATATTCCTCTCCTGTGGACAATTAGTAAGACTGCTCTGCATTGGAGCACTAGTGTTGACAGCACAGAGCAATGGACATTTCAATGAAAAAGTTGCTGTTCTCTTCCTCCTGAGATCCAATAAAAATTTTATGCATTGGGTTTTGCCTTATTTCACTTCCACTGTGATGTTAAGTACAGAATGGTGATATTTATTTATGTTACACTGTCTGTTTGCATGAATACATCACTATAAACAGGTACTTTCATTTTTGATGGGAGCAGTGTAACTAATGTTTTCTAGTGACCACTTACATTGACTTTAAACAATGTACCAAGTGACTTTTAAAAAGGGACTTGAGGAATAGTTACATGACATAGCACCAGTTTTTAACTCCATGCTTGGTAGTTTATCATACACAAGCAAATCAATCCTTGTTTGCCAAAGGAATATTTATAGTGCCCTACTAGACTGTAAAATCACTAACACTGTTTCTTCTGGCTCACCCCGCTGGATCTCTGTTTGTTAAAATCATTCTCACTATAGAGCATTTGCTCTTTTCTTTGTTTTCCATATTCTGCACATCTTCAAGGCCTGACTACTGTCCTCACTGACAATCATGTGTGTCATCTGTCATGGTTTAAACCCAGCCACGCAGCTCCTTCACTCACTCAATCCCCTCTTTCATGCCCTCCCCCTGCTCCCAGAGGGATGGGGAGGAGAATCAAAAGTATGTAACTCCCACAGGTTGAGATAAGAACAGTTTAGTAACTAAGGTATAACACAGATCA
>JBAFWW010033001.1:0-10737 GCA_036873685.1 Agapornis canus | reverse complement strand
TTTTTTTTATTTTTGTTTTTTTTTTTTTTTTTTGCTTGGTTGTGTTTGAAATGAAAAGTATAGTCATTCTGAACTATGATGGACAGGAGTAAACAGGAGAAGTAGAAGGGCATAGGAAAGATCTCCACATAAATAACTGTGCTAGTAGTGTTCATTTTAGTGAGTCCTAATAAAAATCTTATAAAAAAGAGCTTTGTAAAGGTGAAGTAAAATCAGCACACATATATGTAAACCAAAGTTACCAGTTGTTTTAATGTTAATGGTCCACAGCCTCTCCTGACACTGTTTCCAGGAATATTTATAAATTGGACCCATTCTCTGTCTGTAGGAAGTGGGGGAGAAGGTCAGACGTGCTATGATGTGCCTCTTACCACTGCTGGTTTGGAGACAGGGGAACAGCAAGGGAACAGGCACTGCAATAATTTTTCTTTCCCTTTGAAACACAAAATAGCCATTTTTAGCTTTTCACCTCTGCTTTTCTGAGGAATAATTGTAAAAGCTCATGACTTTTCCTGCTAACTTTAAAACATTGACTGTTCTCAACAGAAACAGTGGAAGTGCCCAGTCATCAGTCTCTATTCACAGAAGTATCTCTTGCCTCTTACAAAGTGTTTATCTTCTTCCCAAATAGAACAGAATTTTGTTTTCATCATTAATTATCCAGCCTGAGTTTTGTTTTCCTTTTTCTGCCCAGCATCATGTATCTTTTGTTTTCCATAATTTGCTGTCTTCCTAGTAATCTTTCTAGTAATAATAATAATACCAGGAGAGTTCCCTCATTAATTGATTTCAGTGTATGGATTTTGATACCCTTCCTGAAGACTTGCTTGAATTAATCCTGCTCCTGCATCCTCTAGTTAAGCAATAGAAATCAAAAATGTATCAATTATCCCAAGCATGATTTGCCTGGTTTAAAATCTGTTTATAGATGTAAGCCATCTGAATTCCTTTTGACACCAACCCAGATGCAACCACAGTGAGGAGAGTCTTTGGCAATGGGCAGACTGAAAGACACACAGGATCAGCATTTTTTCAAGGTTGGGGTCACTGGACAAAAAACCTCCAAAACCACCACAAACAAACAATCCCAAACAAAACCAAGTCCAGACAAAGAAACAAAAAATCTCACACTCTCCATGAGTCCAGACCTCTGAAAGATGGACAGAAAATTGTCCATCTTCTAGTGGCCTTAAACCAGGCTCCCCACAGCACTCCAGCACACTGCAGTGAGCTCATAGGCACACACAACTCCTGTTGAGTTCAATTCCTTCACACAGAAAACTCCAGCTGAGCCTTGCTTATGTAACTTTGCAGTGCTTGTCATCACAGGTTTTCACGTGGAAATGGTCCCTGCAACCATTTGGGAGACAGACCTTACAAAGCACCTCTAACATGTGCCCACTGTGGTCCTGGCTCTATTACAGGGGCATCATTCCAGAGGAGCTTCCATCAGGAGAGATATTTGAGTACTAGAAAACAGATATCTTATGTCATATTAATCGCTATATGTGACTCAAATACCAGTGCCTTTGTATTTCCCTACATATCACCTACTTGCTTAAGTCTTTGCATTTATATAGGGCTTATCATTAAAAAGATAGGTTGCATCAACCATCCACTGCTATCCTGTTTTTCCCAATGTCAGAAAAAAACCTAATGTTTTTTTTGCCTATCTTGCATCTATTGTTTTGGAAAGAAAATCATTGTAATCTACACCTTAGTATTAGGCTAAAAGTTTAGTGTTAGTGTTTCTTCAACCATATTCACTCCACTCCATTAAGGCAGTGTCAGTAAGTATGCTGCTGTTGTCAGGCACTGCCATCTTAACATGCAGAGTGCGAAACTTAGGCAAAATTAGGCTGAGGTCTAAGGCAGCAGATGAAACAGTCCACTTTAAAATTTGCTGAAATGAGTCATGCTACTGTAAATTATTTCCCTCTGTATTACTTGAATTGCAGTTTCCCAATAATAAATAATAAAATCCTACAAATTTAACATAAGCTCATGCACAAAGTCCCCTTAGAAGTACCCCAACACTGGTTATCTGCTAAGTCAGAGAAGAAATGGTCCCTTCTCCATTTTTGACATCTCCCTGTTCACTAAGTAAATGAAATACATTGCTATAATCTTCTACTCAACCATGCTGCATGCATATGACATGGCATTTGCTTTTCTTCTTTCCTAATTAAATGTTTAGCTTAATAGGTCATAAAAGAAAAAGACATCAAAGATAAATTCATATTGCTGGAAAATTCACTGGTATTTCTCAACTTTGGGTGCATTGAACACTGCATTGAACAACCTAAGGCAGGAAAGTACTGTAAGTGTCCTAAATTTCATATAGGGCACCACATGAAAAAGAAATATCAGCTATCTTCTCATAATAACTTCTAGCTTATAACTCAGACTGAAGCCTGAAGAGTTACACAAATGTCATAAAGCAGAAGGTACAACATCCAGCATGGGAGGTCCTCCCAGGGTGCTGCCCTGGCTGTGCTTGCCCTTTCCAGCTGCTCAGGTCCCACAGACTCTCAGAGCAGGCTACTTGGCACTGCTGTATGTCATAGTATACTCAGGTAACTCGCCTACCTGTATTTTAACTGCCAAGAGTTAGAGCAGCAGCTCCTCCAAGACCAACTTCCAGTGACTGAGATGCTCTGGGAAGCTTGCCAATGGTCATGGCTTCTGGTCCTATTTGGCCATGCCCTGGACAATTACCCACTAAATAAGCAAAGGGGAAACCTGCTGAGAGGATGGGTGGGAGGGAGGCACATGGCACTGTGTGACAGCAGTGACACTGTTCAAATCCTTTTGCTCTTCTTCAGCTGCCCTGTTGGCAAAGAGAAGAAGGGATGAAGTGAGACTCAGCCTCTGTTTTTATGAGCTGAAATAAATACGTCATGTTTTTACATATATCCTGCTTGCACTCAGACCCTGCTCTGCAGGCAGAGCTTTTGTGTAATCAGTTGTTCAGGGAAAACCATTTGTGGGCAGCCGTGCTGGCGCTGGGGCTGAGAGCCACTGCCACTGCCTCTGCTCCCAACAGTCAGTGCCACCCTGACAGCTGCCCATGGGCTAAAGGTCAAGCTGGGAGGCTCTGAATGCATGGGGAGTAGCATGGGGGCTACCAAAGTGGACTGGGGAGCTAAACCCTTTATGAGTCTCCTGTCGCATCACAGGAGACAATTCCTTGCTCTGAGATCTGTGACTTGGGAAGCCAATGAATTCCACGGGAAAAATGATTCATGACAGAAGTATTACTCAGTGGGTCTTTACTACCTTTGTGAGCTCTGCAGCTGCGGGCAGGCATTCTCATGTGGAGCTGGCCTGGGCAGGCAGAGGAGAATACCAGGAGGAACTGAATTCCCGCTCTAGTCACAGCTTGATGCAAACCCCAGTGAGAGCAGACAACCACTGCTGCTGGCAGGGACGTACCCTACAACCTCACTGCAGCTCCTCCAGACACTCCTGGCTGGGGCTGACAGAAAGAGTACGTGTCCAGCCACTGCTGGTATCTATTCCAGGACTGCAAAAGGTACACATTTTTTCTGTAACAGTGATCTTGGCAAGCAGGAGAGGCAGCTCCCGCATGATTTTTTATACATACATATTTTGGACTCCCACCGAGAGTTATTAGTTATTAAAAAGCAATCAAATGAAGCCGGCTTTGGAATACATTTGTTAACCATATGATATCAATTAAGACCCAGTCTCCTGACTGCAAAGAATTGACATTACCTCATACACAAGCAGAATTAAATTTCTTCTCTCCCTCTCCCCCCCCCCTTTGAAGTTGGTAACACCAGATATCTTCCACATTCCTGGGGAAAATGTTACAGTTATCTTGAATATGTGGATGTCTTCAATTTGTAATTAATAGAGCTACATAGCAACGCTTTTGTTGGACCATGCAGCAGCACTGAAGGATTTGCTTGGCCATGCAGTGCTAAATGACATGGTTATTAGTCCACTGAACAAAGTGGGTCCGGTCAGCTGAGCAGCTGTCCATAGGGTCCTAGGTGAGATGTTATGCCACTTGTTAACAGAGAAAACAAGGGGGTTTTTTACTCAGAAAAGCTGGGTTGCCACAAATGGCAAACCTTCCTTCTCTCAGTGCTTTGCAAAGCTCAACACTGTGAGCAATCCCTCTCATGTTGTGGGCTAAGGCAGCCACTCTACTGTCAGTAACATTATGTATGGAAGCTGACCACTGAGGTGGACTAGAGGCCATAAACAGGACACTGAGGAAGAAAAATGTAGCTGCAGCTTTCACAACAATGAATAAAGTATCATTGCTAGCTCCTACAGAGCTATGAAATCATTTGAAAGTGACTACCTCCTCACACTTGGAGAGGAGTTTGTATCTGAAACACCACACTTGACATCAACTGGAAATCCTAACAGAAGGGTTAGGACTTCTGTTGACAATATAAAGTTATTCCACTACAGATCCATGTGTTTGTTGAACAGGCATGTTCTGGAAATACTCCTGTGATGCTGAACATCAAGACATTTCCTTGTGGTACCTCAGAAGTTGTCCAACTGTCTTGTACACACCCAGAAACTGAGTCCAGCAAAGCCATAGAAGAATCTACATATAATATTTGTAGACAAAAGAATTGCTTAAACCAATGCCATATTCCCTTTTCAAGGCAATGTTACCTCCTTATGGCTTGTTTTTATGAAGTTTGCCCATTTTAATACTGAATGCTGCAATTTAAGACTCAACCAGGGAGAATAATTTTGTTAGCCAAGTTAGCAGAAGTTTTATATCTATAGAGCTATGTAAAACACATATACACATCTGTTTTATCAGAGTGCAAAATCACATACAATTTCCAAATCAATTGAAACTAATATATTCCACATTAACAGCTCTCTTACCAATTAATGAAAAAATACCCATTATCAATTCCAGTGGATTAAATTATTTTATCATAGTTATGTCAAACATAAGGAAATTTTTATGAGTGAGAAAATTACCATACAGAAACCTGCCATAAAACATTCCAGTTCAAAATGTGGATATTCAAGGTTATGAACTGTGGTTTTAAGAACAGACTTGTTAAAAGCAACAAAACACTGTGGAACATTTTTGTAATTATGTAAAGAAGCTGTACTCTACACTTGAAGCTGTGTACCTGAAATGCCCTGTTATAAGGTTTTACACAAACGTATAGATTATATGGGTGGTTTCTTTTGATGTGTACTATGCATATACATATTTATATACGATGCATACTTGTTCCAAATTATTTGGCTTCTGCTTTACAGTTTAGTTATGGCCTCTTCATTGTTTTGTCCTGTTTCTATGACTTGAAATGATTTATTGCCAAGATAGTGCATTGTAGGGGAACTCCTACAAAATTTTGGACAGATTTACTGCACCGCAGACAGGACGCACCAATAGCTCATATATTCATTCTTTCCTACAGCTAGGACCAGGGCTGAAGTACTGCATTTGGGATTTGGATTTTAGATATACTCAGGTTTGTTGTTTCAGAGTCACAAAGAAAAGACCTATATGCAAATCCTACCTTTCTGCCACCTGTGGATGGAAGGATTTTCACACCCCCTTCAGGTCCCATTCAAGGGTTGCAGTAATATTTATGGCTTTCATGATGTTTCATACAACTGGATGAAAGCTGAAGATGAGACATCCCTGGCTGAAAGGATGCAGCTGTTGAGCAAAGCACAGAGACCAAACAGTGGGTCTGGCTGTTCTTACCTTCTCCTGTAAGACATTTTGCTTTAAAAATACTTTTCCTTCATAACCCATGGTATAATGCTCACCTGCATCTTCTCCACAACATATTCTCAGGACCAGGTCACACCATCCTTAGAACTGGGACGGCCACAGGCTTCGTGATCTTGGCTGTAATTGCTGGTGTGTCAAAAGCTGGCACCCCAGAGCACACCACCATGGAGGATAAAAGTCTCCCCAACTCCCACTGTCATAGAGATGTTATGGAGGGGTTTTCTTTTGAAGAACAGAAGTGATGTTCAAACAACACTTACATGCTACTAATATCCAGTGGTGCCCAAGGAAGGAGTGAAAAGCACAGTCTTCTTGCTGTGTGTCCCACAGCAAACATCAATAACCTTTTGGTCACAGTCCCATGATCCAAATAGAAAACCCAGACCTCATGTGTGACAGCAAGTATAGTAAACCAGAAAATAAAGAACAGTGAAAGAAAACCTGTTTGGTTTATTTGATAGGAAAGGTCATCTTATGGGGGAGAAAAAACAGAGGATGTGAGAGGACACAGCAATTGTAGAGGCTGCCAAAGGGCTGGATTTCTACACACTCAAGAAGCAGATGTACATAATCAATGTGTTCACCATTCACTGACAGAAAAAAGCTGAGTTATAGTAGTAGACATGTTTGACATTTCCGATTTTTGGAGTGTTTGGCTTTCTAAAGTCAATGTAAAAAAACTTGAAGAACAAGAAAATTTGTCAGCAAGGGGAGGTGTTTAAGAACAATCCACAGACAGCCTCAGGAGCAAGCATTGCCCCAGAACACGTTACCCATCAGTCTTCAGGTGCCTGTGGCCATATTTCTTCTACTGATGCTTGTTGAACATGAGAAACTGCTAACAAACCACCAGGATTTTAAGTGCTGGGGACGATTTTTAAACGTTTCCATGAGTGCAAGTCTGTCAGGACCAAGGCACAGATCTGCTAAGAATGAGAGTAACTCAGATTGAGTGTTTGGTTCCTATTGCAGACAGTACAAAGCAGAACTGGAGGTCTATAAGAAGGAAATAAAAATTAGCCATGATATGCTCAGTTTTCAGTAAGAGGCAGACACAAGCACAAGGGCACATATTAAGTTGCATAAATAATGGTAGAACAGGAAAGAATGGGGTGGTTTTACCTATTATCACTATATCAGAGCAAAGAATTTTGCACAAGGGAGCAAACAGATTTTAAACAGCTTTAAAGATTTACTGCTGATTTTAAAAAAAAAGTTGCACAGCATGTGCATAACCTATTATCTCATTGCCACATGTTACCATTGCATTCAATAGCTTGATACAGTTCACATACAAATCAGGCATTTCCACAGAAAATGAGAACATCAGATGGTCTTGAAGGAGGCAAATAGGTTTAAAAAGATGTAAACACTCTGATTTCAGGGCAGACTCATGAGACCAGTGATAAAGTCGTCCAGTGGGCAGGTATAGCATTACAGGACCATCATCTGTAGCCTGGATCACAAGCCACTTTCAGAGATCTGACTGCACAAAATAAACCACTGCTGTGCCTGGTATGGCAATTCCTGGTAACTGAAGGGACTCATATTACATTTTACTGTGTCTTCTTACATTTACATCTGAGAAAAAAACAGTATTTGCTATCCTTGAAGTGCACACAAGAATTTTTGGCTGCTTACCCACATAAATGTAAAATTGCACAATTTGCCTTGGGTTTTCTACTGGCATTATCCTTCCTGTCCCGGCGCCTCCGCACTACTTCCAGACAAGAATTCCTGACAACAATTTCACAAATTGCCACCACTATCTCAACATTTCTAAAGGCAGCCTTTAATCTGCAGGCCAGCATTATTGTTTTTCTTTATCTCTTAGAAAACCCTAAATCCAGTGCCTTTTTATGCACATGCTTTCAGTGGGGCCCATGGACAAACCCAAACACTGAAAATCAGTAGGACTAACCTGATTAAACCTTTCTTCTGACCTCCTTAGCAAAAGTCCTTTGACACTGGCACTGTCACCAGCCCATCCAAAGATGTTTTAGGAAGGAAACAATGACAGCTGCAAGGAGCCTTTAACCCTGTCCCTCTGCAGCCCCACTGGTCCATCTGATTGCAACCTCAGCCGGGGCTTATCTCTCCATCATCTCCTCTTTGTCACCGATGGCATTGAACCTGCCTAAGGCAAGACATTGCAGAAGCAGTAGGGAGAATTACTGATTGCTGATGATCCCAGGGACAGCAGTATTGGTGGGACAAGGGCAGGAGTCAGCTCAGTACATTTTGCCTTTGACTGTTGAAAACGCTGCTGGAACATGCTTAGGCAACCAGGTCTAGTGACCAGGGAAGCACCAAGCAAGATGAAGGTGAGAAGAGAAAAACAAGGAGAGAAAATAGTATCTATTTTTTGTCATTTAAAAAGGGGAAAAAAAAAAAAAAAGATTCACCAACATTGGCAAGCAAAAACACTTGATGTGAGGTTTGCTAGAGAGCAATTATATTTTTAAAGCTGGCATGAAGCTTGCCCTTTGCCCCAGTGGATCTATTTGAAAACCAGCTGAAATCACTTGTGCTTCAGTTTTCACATAAGTCAATATTTTACATAAGAACTCACAGTACAAAATTACCCAATAGATCTGTTTGTAATAAGTACCTTTCCATAAAATGCTGAGCAAATAGGCCCTTATATTTTTGGGAGCATTTTAAATGTTTACTATAAAATTTTATTGTGCATTTAACTTAATTACCCACATTAAATTCTCAATTATTGTACCTGTGCGTGCTGGTTTAATATTTGCTTCAGTAATGCCGGGTAGTTTTTTTGAAACTTTTTCATTTTTCAGTTATTTCATGTTGGGTGTGAACTAATGATATAACCTGGTTAAGCTTTAGTATTACCTACACAGACTATGCAGGCTATATACTTCCACTTACAGCTGGCACCGCACACTGCGACTTTTTCTAAAGAAAGGCTGCAGTGATCAAACAAATGGGACTGAGAAGTACTGTCTGCAAAGATCTAATGTTGAATCAAAAGCAGATTTCAATTTCAGAGCCAAATCTTTCTTGAAGCCAGGTTTTCAGAGATGAAAACATTACATCACCTTGGGGGAAAAGGAAAGGATATGATAAGAAATTTTGAGGCAAATAAGTCTTATGGTTTGCCAAGCATATGTCTGCTGATGCTTGTATTTATTTATGCATGTATGGAACATCTTTTACATTTTTATATTAAGCATAATGACCTCCTCCCTCTGTGCCCTGAGCCCCCATCTTATTAAATTACTGAAATAGAAAGTTACATTCTTGTTCTTTTGATTGGAAAACTGAGTTCCCTGTTTCTCTGAATGTTGTAACAGGCATATACTTTTTGTAAGCTTAATGATGAGCTCTGCTAGCCACACAAATACTACAAACATAATTCACTGCAAAGATATGCCCCTTTCAGAGACCATTGCATTTATTCTTTGTAGTAGCTGAAAAATCCAGGCATGAAATCATATTTTCCAACTATGTTTTTTGTTACATTTATGGTCTCTTTGGTAAAATCAAAGGAATGCACTTCTGTGTAATGGGGCATAGTTTGAATGGCACAGTAACCATCGCGCCATAAAATTTAGAGTTGGGCTGCTTGATTACAAAAGCATGTCCTCACTCCAGCCTTTGCACAATGCAGCTGTTTAAATCACTGGGAGTTTAAAATTGGAGTCACTTGAGAACTAAAATTGCATGTGACGGCAAAATGGTAGAAGGTATTAAGTCTGGGCTGCCAATTTCAGTGCGATTTCTAGAAGTCTGAGAGTTTACGGATAAAATTATGGGATATAGAACACACAGAACTCATTAAGCTCATTTTCTTTTGCTTACATCATGAGATTTTCTATCTTGGCACTTCACTGTGGAACCCTCTGAATTTAGAATCAGGTAGCAACAAATGAGAATGGGGCAATGGGATTTTGAGGAATGAAGCTGGTTTTCTCCTGAGATATGCTCTCTGTTACCATGTGTTCATTTATTACTGCGTTGGACAAAATCTTGCAATCCTAAATTGTTTTATAATGTTCATGAGGTAACAATCCCATGTAAATTTCCAAATAAGTAACAACATGTTAACGCAATAACTGCCTTCCTTTCCCTTTTAGGTCATGTGCCACAGTATGCATCCCAGAAACCATCGATCAGGCAAGGGACTGGGGTTTACAACGTTCGGTACCTCATGTTGACACATGCTATTAACACAAGGAGGTACATATGAGTACCATGCTCTGTATAGTAGGCACCAAGATAAGGTCTTTCCACAAATCTCAAACCTGTTTTTTTTATGCTTACAATTATCTGTACCTTGGCTTAATTTTGATGGTGGAGTCAGGTCCAATAACATTGTCTCTGAAAGGTGAATGAGGAGCTGGCCTCCCCCACCATGTCATTTCCCTCTGAGGGCACATGGCAGAGAGACTTGGCCAGGTGACACATCATCACACACTACAAGTTGCAATAACCGCATTGCTGTAATAAACTATGGGGGCTTTTATTCTAGTATTTTTCATCCTCCTCCACAGAGGCACGCAAACCACACAAGCTCTCAAGGATGTCCAGATGACATATTGTGGTTCAATAAAACTCAACAAAATCAGGTTTAATAGCACACTTTTGCTGCTTTTCCAAACTATGAATACTGCATACCTCTACATCTTTTTCTCCTGGTGATTTCCAGATTTCCAAAAGACAGCTAAGATGAGACTTCTCCACACAAATATCAAATACTGAAATATACTCAATACCTTGAGTTTCATCAAAAATACATAAGGAAAATGCTTGACTATCAGTACAGAGCTAAATCACAGAATCCTAAGGGTTGGAAGGGACCTTGAAAGATCATCTAGTCTGACCCCCCTGGGAGAGCAGGGTAATCTAAATTACATCACACAGGAACTTGTTCAGGTGGGCCTTGAATATCTCCAACGTGGGAGACTCCACAACCCCCCTGGGCAGCCTGTTCCAGTGCTCTGTCACTCTCACAG
>JBAFWW010033000.1:0-11718 GCA_036873685.1 Agapornis canus | reverse complement strand
CTGCTTATGGCAGGGGGTTGGAACTAGATGATCTTAAGGTCCTTTCCGACCCTAAGTATTGTGTGATTCTATGATTCTATATTTTTGTGTTATAAAGTTGTCCACAAAAGGTGCAAGTTCAGATTCTGTGAAGCTACTAGCCAAACTAAACTTTATTGAGGACACCTTTACACTTACTTAACACCAGCACCACCACCAAAAAGAAAAAAAACCAAAAACCAAACAAAAACCAACAAACAAGTAGTAGCATTAATTTTGATAACGTTACTCTTACTTCAGATAAAATGGTGTCTGTTTTGTCTTTCCATGAGAGTAGCTATGCATAGTGGAGATAGTGTGCATGTGTAGTCAAAAGAATTTGGAACCATGTCCTGAAAAGTGCCCCCCCAAACAGCTGACTTTTGAAATGCAGCATGTCTCTCAGTTCCACCTGCCCTGCCTTTTGCATTACCATGTACGTGAACCTGTTACTACTTGAAATAGGTATGTCTATCTGCATATTGAGAGACTAAAAATCAAATGTTTAGCTGACAGAAACTTCGTAAGAGAAATATTAATTTTTCTTTGATACACTGTTATTTCTTTCAGTGTTTATTCAGGAAAGAATAATGACAGCAGATGAAAGCATGGTTCTTTAAACATGCTACTTTAAACATAAAAATATTATCATGTTCACCTCCGGAAAATTTATAGATGCAGTTCTGCTCCTTGAAAAGAGAAAGTTGTTTTGACGGCACAGTAAATAGATGAGGTGTGATTGAGTGGCTTGTTTAGTACTCAAGTGAAAATTTTCAGTTTAGAAAGATAGCGTTAAATTTATCTGGCATTTGTGTGAGTATGTGTGGTTGGCTCACCTGAGCTGGCTGTCAGACCCCCAACCAGCTGCTCTGTTGCTCCTCCTGCTTTGCATGGTAAGGGGATAAAGTAAAATGAAAAGGCTCGTGTGTCAAGATAAGGATAGGGAGATCACTTAGCAATTACTGTTACAAAACAGGAACAAAAAGGGAAAAATAATTTAAACTTTTGACAAATAGAATAAGTTTGGGTAGTGAGAAACAAAGACAATATTGAAAAAAAAATGCCTTCTGCCTATCCACCTCTTTTTTCCAGGACCATCTTCACTCCCTCATTCCCACATCTTCTGTCTGCTCCACACCACATGCCCTGAGCAGCACAGGAAGATGGAAGATGTCAGTGTTAGTTGTAGTTAGTCCATAATACCTACTGTCTGCTGCTCCTTCCTTCTCACCACGTTCCTTCAGTCTATATGGGGTATCTCCCATGGGCTAAAGTCCTTCAGAAAAACATGCGCCTCCATGATCTCTTCCATGGGCTGCAGGTGGTCTTCACTCTGGTTGCATGGAATACCTGCTCCACCCTTCATATCTGCCGATAGTGCTCACATGTATTGTGGTTTAAGGCCAGCCAGCAACTAAATACCATGCTCACTCTGCTTTCTAACCAGTCCCCCCTCAACCCTCCTGGGGAAGTATGGAAAGGAGAATCAAAAGAATAAGAAAAGACAAATTACTTTAAATAAAGTACAATATACTACTAACACTAACTGGTAACAAGGAGAGAGATATGAAAATAAAAGGGGAAAAAGAGAAAAAAGAAAACACCCTGAACAATAAACCCAAGTGGTGCACAATACAATTGCTCACCACCTGTTAAAAATATCTAGCCCAACCTAAGCAGTGATTGGTCCCTTCCAGGAAACATCCCTCAGTTTCTAAACTGGGAATGACGTGCTGTGGTATGGAATACCTCTTTGGCTAGTTTGGGTCTGGTGTCCTGTCTCTACGTCCTGCTGGCTTCTTGTGCCTCTCTTCACTGTCAGAGCATGGGAGATTGCAAAGTCCTTGATCAGGGTACGTGCTACTGAGGAACAACTAAAACATACATGTGTTGTCAGCGTTATTTCAGACTAAAGCCAAAGCACAGCACTGCACCAGCTAGAAGAAAGAAAATTAACTCTATACTAGTCAAAATGAGGGCAATAGGTCTGTTTCTCTGTTTCCAACCTCCCCTCCCCCATTTTGCCCTTTTTACATAATGCTCTCCCAGAGGCACCACCAGTGTGGCTGATGGGCTCATCTGTGGTTCAGCAAAGGTGCTGTTGGAGCTTCTACCACTACCAATATTTTACTATTTATAACTACTACAAAGGGTGCCTCACTTGTTAGTTTGAAGTTAAGTTAGATTAGAACTGATAATGGCAAGTTTTATAATGAAATGGTTGTCAAGCCTGTTCTCCTTTTACATTTAGCTGAGTTCTTTCAAATAAGTGAGAATTCAGCTTAATTGGTTTTGGTGGTTATATTGCACTCTTGGCCCTTGTAATTACTGATGGACAACTCTTTGCTATGTGTAGTAGTTGCATTTTCTTCTCATACAATCTGTTTCTCAGACTCTCAGTTTGTTAATTTTTTTTCCCCCCTGGTTTTTTGTGTTTTCTACATTTTTTTAAGTTCTTAAAGATGCTGGTAATATTCAGACATCGAACCCTATTATAGTTCCGTGAACTGTTAACTCTTTCTTAGAATAACTGTAGAAATAGGTATCAACTAAAAATTCTTTTGCTAGTCCAGAATCTGTTTCAAAACATGTTGCTGGTATTATATTCAGAAAGAGCGAGCTAGAATTATTTAAGAAAACTTAATGATTAAATGTTGAGGTTGGAATGCAGTGTCACATTTTCACATATCGTAAATTGATGTTTATCTGATGAAAAGGTAGCTTGTATAGTTAAGTTCTTCAAATGATGCTATGTAATTAACTGGAGTTGTACCTGTGGAAAAAAAACCCACAAAAACCCTTAAAGATTTATAGTGTAAATCTCCTGCCTCTCTGCTACTGTGAGGTGACAAATTCATCATCTGTGATTTCTCAGCACTCTAGTCCTTCCCTGTGTGGAAATTTGGCACTCCACAGGTCTCTGTTTTGAAAGCCCTGAGCATTTCTGCTTGTACCTCTCAAGAAACATGTTGAATCATGGTTGTACTGAACTTTATACTGCTATAAGCTGCCTAGTCTTTCTTCAGCTTAAAAAGGCAGTGATGTATGCTACTTCAGAGATTTTTACTTGATTAGCTCTGCCTGACACTTGCACAGTTGAGAGAAATGATTTTAGAAAAAAACAGATGGAAAAGATAGTGAAATCTGCATTTTCATCCTTTCCCTGGTACTTCCTCGTGTTTTTTTATCTCCTGTACAAAAAAGCAGATAAATTGCAGTCTGGAAGATGAATCAGTTTATTCTTTGCAAGTATTACTGACACACTACCCAAAATTCTAGAAGGGCATACAAAATTTCTTCTAATTACAATTTGTAATGATCACTTTAGTTCTAACAGGATGCTATCTGGCAGAATATCCTTCATATAGATACATCTATATGTGTCTTTTTTTTTTTTTAATGTTGCTGAGGAAATGTTATCTTTTAACTTACAGATGAGGATATAGGATTTACTGTTTATTTTGAATATGATATCAGTGTTGCCTCCAACAGCTGCTAATTGCCAGGCTTTCCAAGGGGAAGATATATACAGATTTTCCTTAGAAAATATGTATCTTTTTAAAATCATACACCTGTCTTCAGCTATATCAGATGGACTTTTATAATAGTTCAAATAGAATGCCACATTAGAAGTAACTGGTGGTGCTTGAAAATAGCCCAGTTAAGTTTTTGTTTGTTTATGAATGAAATTGTAAGTTTTCATGTACTGCTAAAATCATCCTCGAAGTCATCTGACCTTCAAAAGCATCATATTTATTGAAAAAGTCAACTTAGGATAGGAATGGAACATGTGGAAACTGGAAAGCTTGAATGATAGGAGCATAGTGGGCAAATGTGTAAAGAAAAAGTGAAAAATAAAATTTGGAAATACTGTTAGATACTTTCTTGAGTATAGCAGTTCAGATGTACACCTCCCTAAACGATATTCTCCACATATTCTGGACAGAGTCTGCACAAGGTGCAAAGTTAATGGATCAGGAAGTGGAATTGTCTAGGGTTCAGAAAGAAAGTTGCATGTTAACCATGCTAACTTTTGCCCCACCCCCACCCCTTTTTTTTTTCTTATTTAAGGAAAATCTTGGTTTATAATTTGCAGTGTCTGCCTGCATTAGAGTGCATTTCTTCAGCTACTGCTGGGAACTTTAAATTAGGCATTGTAGAAGACTTTTACCTGCTAAGGAAGACTGAACATAGCTTGCAGTTTGTGACTGGTTCGTCGTTGAGGTTCTTCAAAATAAGCTGGATCAGTATCTTTCTCATGCTGTATTACATGCATAGCTGATTTTGGCTGAGGTAAAGATGAGGTGTCTTTCTGAAGACCTCTCTAAGCTTCTGTGTTTATGGTATGTTCATGAGGTCCTTCAAAATAACAACAAAAAATTGGGAAGGAGAATAGGGAGACTGAAGTCCCTGAATTATGGTACTGTGAAACAGCAAATGTGGCAGATCTCTCTGCCAGTTATGTTGTGTCAACACTTCCCTTTCCCCTCCAAGACAAAGCAAATAGAACCTGAGCATATTCTTTTTTTTTTTTTTTTTTTTTTTTTTTTTTTTTAGCTGCAAAAATAAAAAAAAAAATTTTTTTTTTTTAAATTAAATCCGAAAATTAAAAAAAAAAAAAGATAAAATTATGCGATTTCAGACTATTGATTTCCAAGTTAGAGATTCTGGTTAAGCTGTTCCTAACAATCAGAGCTCTAGCTACAGAAAAAAGTGGAAGTATTAATTTGAACGTGTCTCTCAAAAGAGTTTAAAGAATATCAGGTGCTGCCTTCCAGCAGCAAAGAGCATTTTTGTCTGCAGAACAGAGCAACTCAGGAGCAAGAAGAGCACTGTAGTGCTGCATTGCATCATCCTTTTCTGCACACTTGAAAGCTGACATAGCAGATCACATAGCACGTGAACATTATCATCTTCAACTAGAGTAAAATTACTAACATTCAGGTGCAAATCACAGCAAATGTATTCAGATGCAAATACAGTACTACCAATTTAATTTTATATTTATCTTTTTATATATAACTAAAATATAATACAGAAAATGTTAGACTTTTAGTTGCATTAGGGTTTGCTGTTGCAGTTTGAACACCTCTTATGATTCAGTGAGTAACTCAGTCATGCAGAGAAAATTCGTTGTCTGTAAAAGATCAAGGATGGATTTTTTTCATAATAAATAATTTGCACTTAATAGTGCAAGTACACAATGTATTTTGTGTTCAGTACAAAAATAAGTTGAGAGTCCTGTCTTTACTAGCCAGAATTGCACAAGGTGGAATACAGCATAAAGGTCCAAGAATACAGTGATATATAGGATATGACAGGGATAGTCATACTACAGATGCACAAATGCTTTCTGCAAATGTGTTTATGAATGTAAGGGAAGTTGGAGATAAATCAAATACTTCCACGAATCTCTTGCTTCATTACCATGGGTACTGATTGCAATACGTTTTGAGTTCTCTGGCCCTAAATTAGTAAAGCATACTCTGAGGTTTGAACTTAGATATAAGCTTTTTTTAATTGGTCTGCTTTTGCATCAGAAGTGCAGAAATAAAATGCAGATCACCTTGTTGATTACTGTCATGGTTGTGAGAATACTGTCATAAATGGTGAATAGGATGAGAAGTAGATGCATAATAAAGGGAAGGACTAACAATTTCTGTATGCTAAACCCTGATGAAATACTCTGGAAGTCCTTATTGCTCATATATATATATATATATATATATATATATATATATATGCACATTTTGTATGCACTTGTGGAAGCTATCTTGTTACACAGAAACTCTATTTTGGGTTTTATTTTTTTTTTTTTTGTGGGGTATTCATTATTAGATAGTGATTCTACTCATTTTACATTCAGGTTTACTAGATTTTGATATAAGATCATAGAAAGATAGAACAGTTGGGATTGGAAGGGACTTTAAGATCATCTAGTTCCAACCCCCCTGCCATAAGCAGGGACACCTCACACTAAACTATGTCACCCAATGTTTCATCTGCAGTGTTGCCAAAAGCCTGTGTGGATTTGGGGCTGGGCTACCCTAGGCCATTTGAACTTCCAAATAAAGCTAGAAGATATGAAATTACCACATGAAAGATGAAGGTACTAATTTAGTTTGCAAATCATATGTGATTCCTGCTATAATTTCTTTAAAGGTAAAAGACAGCAAGAAGACTTTACTACGTAAGCTGGCCAAAAGATGCTTTTGGTAGTGCATCATGAATATGTAATCTTTAAACCATGAGGTAAAGGCTGTTATTTGTATGTATTAAAGTGTTGGCAATGCCTCAGTTACAAACTGCTGCTGTCCCTATGCCACACAAACATAGAAGAAAAGTCTCTTCCTCAAAGTAACTCCCTGTCTCCATGTAGTAAAAAGAATTAAAAGTTAGGAGGCAAACACTTCTTTCTTTCATTAGGTATGCAGTTCTCCTTTTCATTAGAAAAAAGACTTATGAAACTCATTACATTGATCTATTCTGTTCTTGCAAATGTAGAAACTGGACATTTCTGTTCAGTCACAATATCAACATCAGGATTGAATGAGTAAGAAAAAGAGGAAACAAAAATATTTTAAAACTGCTTTATTGTTTTAGCTTGTTCTCTATTCATTTGCAAGTTATTCCATTTTCAAGGTCAACTGTTTGATAGCACACTTGGAAGGATATTCCCTGGACATACTTTTGAGGGGGAGCAAGGAGAGAGGAAATCCAGTTTGTAAACAAATGAAATAAAAAGTGACAGAACATGATATCAGATATGCAACTTTTGTGACAGATGAAGCTTACAAAGATTGCCCACAGACTTCAGAATGTCTCCTTAGTTATCCCATTTTCCCCAGGAAAGACTGCTCCTGGGTTTTCTTGGCCACTTCAGAAGTTCATTCTAGTATCTTCATTGAATTTTTAAGAGAAAACACAGTAAAATTAATGTATTATAAACTGCCCAAAAGGTTCCAATGGGCATCTCACGTGTTTAGCATCATGTAGATTCTGCTTAATAGAAATCTTTTTAATTAAAGAGCTTACTTTACCACAATTTTTCTCTTTTCTCTGTTTTTTCCCTCTGCAAAGACCCTTACTCCTCTTCCAGGATTAAAAAAACCAACCCATCACACAACAAAAAAGCCAGCCTTGAGAAACTCCCAAATTAGTCTGCAAATTGCAGAGTGGTAGTAAAGGCTCATCTCTTAATCACAACTTGAGAATTTCCCATTCCAATTGCTTTTGCCATTTTAATGATAAGCAGTCCATAACAACAAAGGGATAAGATGGATTTCTTTACAGCAAAGGGGTGCAAACAGACTTTTTTTCCAATATCTCACAGCTGCTTCGATGGGTCCTGGCAAATTCTCATCATAGTGTTTGATCCTGAACCTTAAAATTACTTCACGAATCTCCTTCCGCCCTCAGACCTAGATCTCTTGAGCCTGTTTTTATTTCCTGTCTACTAGCAACTGCTATGATAAGACCCAGAAAGCTGTGACCATTTTTTCCCACTGTGACAGACAGGAACAAAACCTTCCGTAGCAAGTAGTGGATGGAAAGTAAATAGGATCATGAGCTCTGGGAACACTAGCAGTGCTGCAGGCAGGGTAGCAGATGACTTAAAATAAATACAGTTAAAGAGTAAGAAAAATATATTTACTTTTTCTTCTTTAAGCTTTGAGCTATTTGAGAAGGTGGTGGAGGAGATCTTAGTTCAGAAGGGCACAAAACAACCAATTTGAAGACAACACAGTTGCCTCACAGATGAAAAAAAGGGAAATTGGATTTCAGAAGATCCACAACAAATGAGTACTCATGAAGAACATGATCCCCAAACCATTAGGAATGAACAGAAAAACAGATCACATGACGACAAGTGTCCAGGGGAACATAGTTTCCACAAGTATAACTAGTTTCTCAGGTTTTCAGTTCTTAATAGTAAATCTCAAACAACTAATGGAATAGCTATAAACTAAACACACTTGAGATAGGGATTTGGCAAATTTAGGAGTACTATGTGTCTCAGCTTGCACCTCACTTGTATTAGTAGTGTAAAACACCAGTTTCGAATGCTACACACAGGGAAGTAGAGTACATAGTATTTTTTTGCTAAGTGTGAAGGGTTTCTTATGTTGTTTTGTTTCGTTTTGGGTTTTTTCTTTTTTTAATGAATAGTGCCTGGAAGGCACAACAAGAAAACCAACTACTGCATTAAATCAATATTGTGTCTTGTAAAACATATAACAGCACTAGAAAATAACACATAATCTGAGAAAACCTGGCCATGATACATTTCTATCTTTATGGAATGCTACAGAATGTAAAATATTCACTTCTTTCTCCTTTCAATTTAAGCCCTGCTTTCTTCTGAGATTATGCTCAAAATATTTCAGCTGGAGAAATTAAGAAAGGATGTTTATACATTACTAGATGTGGGCTCTTAAACAAAAGTAATTAAGACAAATAATTGCAAAGCTTTTTGCCATTCCTCCATCAATAGTACACTGCTCTCCTTATTTTGCCCACCACCACTGTCCAGCCTGCATAGCTTAATTGCAACTAGATGTCAGTACCTCAGTAGCCCAAGTGTTATATGCTTTTCTTGAGAATTGCTGTAGTTACAGCATTTTTGCCTAATTTCTCTTCTTTATTAAATACTTGTTAATACTTCTAATACTTCTGTCAACCAGACTAGGAGCAGGTTTCCACAATTTTTTTTTCAAGAATATTGAGATGTTGTAAGGGTCCTTTCCATTTATGAAGAAAATTAAGATCTTTTGAAGCTTTAATAAGAAGAAAGATAAATATAGGAAATGAAGAATTCGAGCTCCCATGTGTGTTATTGGTGAAGCTAGACTCACTTCACATCACTTCACTTCTGCTTCTCTTGCTCGCTGTCTTATGTGTGCCTCAGCCACTTTTCTATTTTTGGGATGGCTCTCTTTCAAGGGCACTACAAATGTTTACACAAATTATCATTTACTGCCCCAAGAATTCAAACTTGGGTCTTGTACATCCCAGTAAATAATCAAAAGCTGTCTGGTTAGACACTCCATCTTGTGCTTATTTTTGCCAAACAGACCTCTAACAGGAAGCAAACAGCTGGTCATAGCACTTGCAATGTGGAAGATTGAACATGAGGCTCCAGTGTGAACCATGAGACAAGGGAACTTGATCTGGCCTCTCTTACATGCCAAGTCAGGAAGACCATCAGAATATAAGCTACTCTAAGAGCTGTCTCTTGTCTGACTGGACTTTCTAGCCTGCGCTCAAAAAACCTTTAATGAACAAATTTGTGCCAAACTGTTAGCCACCAACAGCACATGTCGCTTGTGACAGACTGCTTCTTCATTTGTCAATACCACTCCTTTGTCAATAGACTCCAAAATAGCATAGCTATATGTCCCATACATAAATTTGGTCTTCCCAACCATTATCTGCTGAACCAAAGTCTGACTGACATAAACAAAAAGTTATATTCTTTTCTGTTTCACATAGATTTTATGCTGCACTCATCGCTGTGCTACTGCCAGCACCGTGTCAGTGATGCATATATGAATCAGTACAAACCATTCACAAGTTCTATATTTAAAAGGCTCCGGATGTAGCAGTTCTTCCAGCCTCGTCAGATGTTCGGAGGCGGGTAGGCGTGAAGGGAGGAGAGGGAAAAGGAGTGTTCTGCTTCGAATTCCCACCAGTTTGTTTTGACATCTCCCTTGTACCGAAGTGGCTGGAGCTCACTTGGTGGCTTGCAGAAAGTCGTTTGTTGCCAATCTGATATGATGACTCTGCATACACCGCCAAAAATTGTAGTGGATTTTTTAGTTCAGATCACAAAGCAAGCTCATGTTTAATTTGGTAGCTACTATCATCCCAGCTCTTTGTGAGACATTGCTGCTTTACATGTGCATCCCTGTGTTTTACAAGCAAATGACAGGCATTTTTTTTTTTTTTCAGATACTTTGCCCAATTATATAAGATTGTCACAAATATGTAAAGGATGGGAGAAAGAGAGCTGTTCTGGTGAGACAGCTGACAAAAGGAGCAACTCCAGCTCCTCATACATGCCGGACTCGGCAGAAAGCCCTTCTGTTATTTTCTTGATTCACATTGTATGAAGAAAATAAAAGTGTGACAGTGGGGAAGAGGAGATACTGGCAGCAGTGGAGGTAAGAAAGCCAGGCAACAGAAGAGGAAAATCTTAGGGTTACTGCAGGGAAACATGGTGTGGGTGTTGTTCAGATCTCCTCCCTCTCTGCCTTCATTTTCTCTTTGTACATTGCATAGGAGCACACTTCCATGTCCTGAAGGCATCTGCCCTCTGAGAATCGCTTCTCTTTTGCTTGTGCCATTATTATAGGACTGGTGTCTCTGATACATGATTGAGGCCTGACTCATAAATAAGAGCTACTATAAATTTAAGCCACTGCCTTGTTTAATCCCCTTTTGCCCACAGAGCAAGGAAACTGACTGGAATTTATTGCCTTGCATGTTCTCCCTGATTTATTCAGTCAGGAGCCTGCTTGCATTTTCTTCTATTTGACATTACTTTATATCTTGCAACATAATATATTTTCATTATATTTTAATATACCATGTGGTAAGTGCAACCACACAGCAAAAGTTTGGGATCTTTCTGCTTGTGCTGTTATTTCTCATGTACAATAATATCTACTACATGATGAAGACCTGACTCATAAACAATAGCTTAGGTCACAGCCTTATTTATTTCCCTGAACAGTATGGCCAAGGACCTAACAGCTTGATAATTTATTTGACATTTGTATCAGGATAGTACGATCTATGCCCCTGTGCAGGAAAGCAGTGCTCATCTGTTGACCCAAGCTATTAGCAAGTGTAGGTAGGAATCTGCATTAACACTGAGAAAGTTGTGCTGACTCAATTCTGTAGACACAGCCTGTTTATTCTGGTGGAGTATGAGATGTCTTTGTCATCTTCTACTCAGGTAGAAAGAAAGACCTAGAGACCTTCTGAGGAAACCTGTAAGAACAGATAGCTTAGAGAAAAGAAGGTGTGAACACTTATATGTTCAGTGTCATTAGTTCAGAGAATATTTGAGCAGGATAGGAACAGAATGAGCTCAATACAGTCGAAGAATTCTGCTGTATATATTGTTCTGTTTTTTTTAACCGAAAGATTTTACCCTAAAATTAACATTTTTTAAAAAGAAGAAATTCTACATCAAGTTGGTATTCAGTGAAAACAATTTTTATAAATGTTTTTTACTTCCCAAGTGTATAAATTAACTTCTGTGGCAAAACAAAAAGGTAAAACAAGATAGGGTGGAATACGAAAAGTTGAGAGCCAGAATAATTACCAGGCTTTTAAAATTTTTTGTTAAAGTTTAAAACAAAAGTTATTTTCACCCTTTCATCATAAGGGAGGGTTTCACAGTGAGACCACTAACAGCAGACTTACAGGTATAGAAGATAGGACAGTTTTTCAGAAGAGGCACTGTCCTGGGTAGCAGTCAATGTTGCTCCTTAGTAGCTGGTGCAATGCTGTGTTTTTGACTTTCAGCCTGTGAACAGTGCTGATAACACCGATGTTTTTAGCTGTTGCTCAGTAATGGTTACTCTGACCAAGGACTTTGGGAGTCTCATGCTCTGCCAGGGAGGAGGGGAAGTTGAGAGGAAGCAGAGACAGGACACCTGACCCAAGCTAGCCAAAGAGGTATTCCATACC
>JBAFWW010032998.1:2437-17783 GCA_036873685.1 Agapornis canus | reverse complement strand
TGTAACTTACAACTCTGCAAAAATAATTGTCTGCTATGCACCTGCGTGGGTTTTTTATTATTATTATTTAAGTTCTAAACTAAATTTGCAAAACTGGTTTGTGAAGTAAATCAGCAATCCCGTTATAAACATAAATACTATAAACATACCTTTATGTTTTATTTTCTAAATGTAATCATCTCAATATTTTTAGGTTATTTGAATTCTGTTGTTTATGATTTACACCTACTTAATTCCTTTTCTTAACTTGATATTTATTACCTCTGTATTGATACTTGAAGGATTGGTCAGCTTTTTACCCAGTTCATATAAGAGCAGCTGCTGAATTTGTAATTGTCCTTGTAGTTAGTCTTATCAAAATATTTTGTTGTGACATCTGATCAGTTAGCATTAAAAAGATACCTGCTAATGTCACATTAATAAATGATTCAGTTTTCAAAAGGCAGATGTTATAATGCTTTTATACTGCACCATTATTTCTCAATTTTAAATCTAGAAAATTATTTTGCATCAAGTGGCTTTTCTTTGCATTAGATACAGAATGTTGTATTTTGAGTGGAATTTATAAGTCATCAAGAATAAGCAAATTCTTACAACGTGAGGTGTTATTTTTGCAGTCTACAGTGTGGAGGGTGCATTGCCTTGCTATGCATGGTTTAGTAGATTGAGGATTTTATGTTATCTTACACTCAGCATATGCTCTAAGGTCTGTTGTATAGCATTGTCATGTTTGAAACAAATTTTTGTGGCTTGATAATATTGACCATTTCTATGCTTGTGTAATACGTAAGAAGACTCACAGAAAAGAAAAGCTGTTATTGGTCTTGCTTGAGCAATATTTTACTTACACTGCATGAATTATGATCGTCTTGTAAGCACCTAATTTATGCACAGTGCTCAGCATGGGCATGAATGTCTGAGCAGATCTGCTGCATGACACATAATTAGATAATAGTCATTGATGACAGCAGCTGTTTCAGTTCTGCCTGTTCACAAAGAGCAACCAGTAGTTTTTGCAAATAGAAAGTAATCTCCTGTATGTATTATTACAAAATTAACTGTAGCTTTAGATACTGTCAAGAGAGTTGGTGGGGATGTCAGTATTTGAAAAGGTATGGAATAGGCCTTAGGATGAATACATTAGTGTAGTAGGCTGTCTTTAGGAACTCATCTGGAGTAGGAGTCCATGCTGAAGTCCTCCTGTGTTGTGATGAAATGGAAGCACTTGCTTGTAAAGTATCAGCAGAGCAGATGTGCTACTCAGTGCTTCATCTCCTAGGGTAGGAATGACAAGGGGGATGTTCTGACATCTGCACAAGATGTGTTATACAAGTATGGGCTGGTTGTTGAGTCTGGGTCCTAATTTGTGGTTTGTCTGGAAACGATGATCTGTTTTTAGACCCTGGCAAGTCAAAGGGCCTCTTGAGTGTTAGGTGGTTTTAATCCTGTACAGAGCCTGGAAAGTCCCACTTTCTGAAGCTGTAGGGTGGTAGATGAAGTTTTGGACTTGTCTAGTATGCTGTAACTCATGACCATCTTGGAGCAGCAGGTCAAGGCGGGGTGTGCAAACAGGAATGCCCTGTCATGCTCCAGAGGGTTGGCCCCTGAGTGCCTCTTTAAGATGCTGTGCAGCAAATCATGTACATCCTTTCCATGCTTCTCCATCTTGGACCTAGCCACCAAATACACACCTGACAATCCTATGGAAGTTCAAGGTGTGATTAAATAGAGCACACAGGCATTCATGTGAAGTGGTGGCATTATCTGCAACTAAATGGGTGGTATTCTCCTGTACAAATTGAAGAGTGTGAGAAGGTGCTAGTCAGGTATCACAGGTAGTGAGGGGTGTACTTGAAAAGTCTGGTGACAGATATAGATAGTTGGTATTGCCATTTAGGAGCTCCCTGTGATTCCCTACAGCCTGCAGAATGAGGGAATGTAGCCCTTGCAGTCCCTCTACTGTTAGGGTTTCTTGGGAGGAAACTGCATGGTATTTGGGAATCTATGCAGGTCACAGCATTGGTGATATGGATGGTTTTGGATAAAGGCTGGAGGATAGCCTCTGAGACTGCCACAGTTATGTCCTCTATAGACTTGCATACTGATTGCCTACTGGCTGCTAACAAGTGGTGGTGAGATTTGACAATGCTATGATGATGCTCTCTTCCTGGTGCAGGCTGTAGGAGTGCCATTGTTTGTGGGAGTATTTTTGTCAGAAATATTTAAATTTATTCTCACAATTGCTTATTTTTAGTGTAATATATTATTGTTAAGTAAAGAACTTAAGCATTTATGTATCAGAATATGTCTGGTTAATCCTACTATGTTGTAGGCATAAAGATATACTTCTTAATTGTTTTAAGCTTCTGGTTTTGGTATTGTATTCTATCCTAATGTTTTCAAGGGCATTAAAATGTTCTGCAATGAATGTTTCCTTTTACTGGCTTTAAATGTGTTCCTTTTTAGTTTTGAATGTGTTTTTGTTCTTATATTAAGATAAATAAACATCCAGTTAGCTTTTTGTGCAGTGCTCTTTACTTTGTCATTGATGTTTTTGTTTATCCCTTTTGTTTCTAAGTCAGTTTGAAAATTTTCAGAAATGGATATAATGTCCAAGATGAGGGCATGCCACTGTAGTTTGTGGTGATATTTAGTACTACTTACCATTCATTTTTTATGCGTAGAAGTACTTTAGCCTTCATTTATCCCAGGCAGTTTTTCATCATTTGTGTCTTATTTTAGAGCTTTATGTCCTAAAAATGTATCTTTCAATTAGAACCCAATAGTTTCCATGAATTATATCTTCGGATGTTCAGTATCTTGCATCATTGAGTCAGCTGTTGTTGCAGTGCCATTTGTTGATGTCTTGGATTCCTCAGGTCAGTTTTTCTGTGCGCAAGATAAACATGACTTCAGTTTTACCTGTCAAATTTTATGCATTTTAACTTGGTCTGTGGAGCTAAAAGTCATTTACTCCAAATGTTACATAAACCATAGGTAATATTTGCTTGCTGGGTGAAACACTACTTTTATATACTGCAATAAAATAAGAATATCCCTAGGACAGCCAGGATCCACTCATAGGTTTCTCTTATTTCTGTTATTTCACCAGTTTTTTTCTAGGGCATCACTAAATCTATTCAAGGCCTTTGGACATACTAGATATTGTTGTTCTTGCAGTCTTCTAACCAATTTCTTCATCTGATCTTAAGCCTTTACTATGTAGTTTGTTTGTTTGTTTTTGTAGAAGCTTTTGTGATGCCTTTTGGTTGAAGCAGGTAAATTACTAAGAAAAGATGTGAGTAGATATGAGTTGCTTGATTCTAATCTTGTTTCACAGGTCTGAAAGATTAAAATAGACATATTTTACAGAAGCTTGGGGTTTGTGTTTTCCCCCTCCCCTCCCACCTTGTCTATCACATTCATGCAGAATTTTCATTAGTGCTTTACTGTTTGAATACAGGTCAATCATTTGTTGCATCTGTGAAGTCTTGTCTTTCATCTGTCTGCTATTCATCTAACGGCAGCTAAATCTTTAATCCTGTATGACTATAGTCTGTCCCACCTTTTGGTTGTTTTTTTTTGTCATACATGGATCAAGAAAAGAATGCTGCTAAGAACTCTTCTGAATGTCATTGTGCTTAGACTTGTTTTTTTAATCTAGGTAGTCTGTCTTTTTCTCATCTAGGACTTGTAGCCATATAAGTAGATCAAAGCATCTTGCTATTTTGGATTTGTGATATGCTGCCATGGGGAAAAGTATAGCAGTGCTCCTGAACTCAGTATTTGCAGGTGGTGTTTTGTTTGAGACACTGGTATTTCTTCTGGTTACAGGAAAGAAAATGCAAGAGAGGAAATTGTTATATTGCCTGCTGCACACTATTTGCTGTGACCTTTTTTTTTTTTTCCCCCTCCTTATTTAAAGATGAGAGGGATTTAATTTGGGTTTTTTTTGCTTGTTTTTAAGTTCAGGCAAGTTACTGAAAATCAGCTTTCATTTGTGGTGTTACACGGGATGAAAGGAGATAATCCGTAACACTACATACACTGGTGTTCCCAGTGCTTTGTTTCTGTAGCAGATTTGACAAGAGTTAGTTCTGTTCCTCTCCTATTTAAGCAAGAAGTCTTAAAATTTGAAGTGGTACAGTGAGCAGAACAATAGTAGACCTCACTCTGTTACCTAGTCATGGAAGGCCAGTATCTTGCTTGGAAGCTCAGTTGAAAAAAGACTGGTTTTTTGCTTCTGAAGTCATATGGAGTTCCTTAGTAACCTACTAACATGGTTAATCCAACTCTAACAGGAAAAAAAACCCAGTTATCTGTTCCATTTCTGCTCTTTTATTACTGATATAGTTGCTAGTCCTTGGTAGGGCATGCTTCCCTTTTTCAGAGCCAGTTGTTTCGACTGCACATCTTTTTAAGGAGTTCTAGTTCATAACAAGATGATAAACAAAATATGTGGCACATATTCTGATTTAATAGTCTGTCATGATTAGAGCGTACATGTAGGGTCAAGTCCCTGCAGGAATTTTATTTAAAAAGCAGGGGAGCCAGATGGTGGAGCCTGGTGGAAAAGATTGTATGTTCATTAGATGTGCAAAACAGCTGAGAAGCCAGTGTCCAAATGGGATCCAGACTTTCATAATTTATTAAAGTGAGAGGTTGGAGTTCCTGTTGATGAACTTGACAAAGCATTTGGTATCCTCTCTAAACCTTTGTGGTGTGTTCCTCCAAGCTTCATGTGGTCTTTGGCCTTCATTAGACAAAGCATAAGCTGCTTTCACAAAAGTGTTTCTCCCATCTTCTCTACTGTTTTTTTTTATTTCTAGTTTCACTTCTTGGCCATCTTCTCTGCAAGCATGGTGGAGTGTTCCATTCAGAGTGTCAAGCCTGCATTGCCACAGACAAAGCTGGGCAAGGAAAATAAGAATGCATCTTCTGTGTAGGTGTTTTAGTTGTTTTAGAGTAAAGAACTGAACATGCTAAAAGAACTGTTTGATCCTGAGAAAACACAATGATTTTAATTCATTACTGTATGTATTCTTACTACTGTGTTGTTATTGTTTAGTCTTCTGTGCTTTTCACTAAACTCTTAGTCTGTGCTCTGTAAATTAAATTTGAACCATCAGTCTAACTGCATAGTAATATTTAGTTCATGTGGTTTTATATATATATATGTGTGTATGTGTATATATATACACGCAAGGGAAATATGTCAGGCTGCTTGTGATATTCACAACTTTCTGCATCCTGGCATTTAAAGTGTAAAATATTTTATAGTATTAGTCTGCCTTATGAAATTGAATATTAAATCTGAATAGAAATTCATGCTGTTGGATATAGTAATTCAAACCTGAAATGATCTATTTTGAGAAAGGAAGGGGAGCTTGTGAAATTGAAAGTAAATCCATAAAATTGTTTTGCTAAGAATTATCTTGTGGTATTAGTGAACTGAGTATGTATTGCCTTAGTAACAGTGATGTCTTACTGGCACATCAAAAAGTGAAACAGAAAGCTTTGATGAGCTCGACCATGCCCTTTATTTCCATTCCTGTTCCCCTTCCATTTCATTTTTCTCTTTTCTGCTTTACTTAATTCATTTACTGAGCAGTGGGTATTAATATTTTGTCTGTTCCCCAGGAAAGAAATATCAGTCAGGATTTCATGAGATGTTGTTCAGGGAACTGCCCAATTTTGTTGAGGCCTCTGCTCCCAGTTTGACCCAGTTTTTCAGGAGTAATTAACTCGCTCTGAGGAATGAACACCAGGGTGAAAATCAGTGAGCAAGCTGGGGCAGAGCTGTTTGCATGTGCCAAGTCAGAGAGAAGAATGTGTGCATATCATGAAGTTGGTGACAGTTCTGAGTAGTTATAAGAAAAGCTCATAGAGAATTTTAAAATGGTTTTCCCCAAAGGTTTCTAATCATGAAGCATCATATTACAATCAAATATTTCTAATTACTACCTATTCAGAATTACATGAATCTATCCTAGCTTTATGGCAAGTACTTTTTTGCTTTACATAAAACTTTATCATAAATATGATAGTTGTCATAGTTTAAGCAGTTAAGTGTTCTAGGTTACAGTACTGGCAAAGAGGTACAGTGCTTCTTTAGATACAGAGAGAGCTTGCCAAACTTCAAAGCCAGGCTGACTCCTCAGCTTTTGTCTGGCAATAAATATTAGAGAACATCTCCAACTCCATAATATTTAGAATAACATTAACATTTAATAATAAAATTGAAAGTTAAGAATACTAAAATACTAAATAGGGGATTTTATCTGGGCAACAATTTTATCAGTGATAATTATACTAACATGAGTGGGTGTGCCTGTGGCATATCTTTTCCCTGAGTTTCTCATTAACTGTGAAGCACACCAGAAAGAAGAGTCAAAGTACTCTGGCTCAGTGGGGCATGTCCTAGTTTGATGTACCATGGGATCCCAGAACAATACCATTTGGAGAGCTGTGGTTGCCTTGAGGCTTGCTATTTATTTATTTATTTATGTATTTATTTTAAAATCAGAATGCTGTCTTTTTTGTCACTTGGCTCTTCTTTTAACTTTATGCAAGAAGATCTGAATTCCTGTGAATTCTAAATAATGGGTATGATCACACTGTGTTTTGTAGGGCTAGCTGCTCATATAGGCCAACTTCTAATCTTTTATTTCTGAGGTTAGAGGCTGCTATATAAAACTAAAGGTTATCCTGTTATATTAAATAGTATGAAATAGTTCTAAAGTGCTGAAAATATCCAACAGCCAAACAAAGTATATTCTGTGGAACAACTGAGTTTAAAAGGAGCAGGAAACTGAAACAGAAATGGAAGGGTTGGCATCCTCAATGGAAAGTTGGCTCTGGACAAAGCAGACATGGTGTTTGTATATTATGAAGTTACTATGGGTTTTGAGGGAACACCACAGACATTTCAGCATCCTTGCATCAGTCACTTTCCACCTGTGGAATTGGAAGGAAGAGATCTGCTGCTAGAGGTGCCTATACCTGAAATACCTTCTCACAATTCACCTGTTAGTTTCTTTTTGTGACTTTCGAAATGAAGGGTTTAGTCCTACAGGTGGAAATCCTCTTATGTTGGTCTGTGCTGAATGAAGCAGCACCCAGAGCATTTTTCCTTTTGCTGACTGCAGGAAAGGTAACAAATTCAAAGCAATACTCTCAGAAGAATTAACAAAAATATGTAGAAGGGGGAGGGGAGAAGTTATGCACCGTGAGATTGCTTTCCCTGTCCTGCTCCTTGTTGGGAAGGAATGGCTCATATTTTGTCTGTTTGAAGGATGTTGGAACTATTTCCAGATTGGTGTTGCTGTCTCCATTCTTGTAAAATTAGATCTAGCTTATGAGCAGAAACAGTTTTCTGTGGCAGAATGCATGTGTGGTTAAGTGTAGCCTTTTCTTTAGCTTGTGGTAGATATAATGCTACAGCTGGGGTACCCATGTTTTTGCTGTGCTGGCTATCTCCCAAGGATGTGAGCCGTCTGACACAGTCATATAGATCACAACAACAAGCCAATCACAGCACCTTTGAAGTATAATGAAATGTATTACATATGTACTCTTTTAAATGGTTACGTTTTTTTAGCCCTTGTATATTAGATTGACGTTCAAGTTTTTAACCAGTGTTTTACATACACCATGCTGTTATGTGTGTGTAAATATATGTGCGTTTTTCTAACTTAATGTTGGTAAATTATGGTTAAATCTAATGAATACTGTAAATATATATAAAAATATACTGTTTACAAGGAGTAGTTTTTTTTTTTACTCCTTAGTGTGAATTCTAGCCACTCCTGCTTGCTCTGAGGATGACAGTATATGTTGTAGAGGCCTTTTTTTCCTTTGAAACACTGAGGAAGAGTGAAATAGATTTACCTCTACCTTATAGAGTTTAAAATAAATAGTTAAATACTTTGAATCAAGGATTTGTTATTCTGTGTGATGGAAAAATTAGAAGATGCCTCATATCTCATTTATTTGCAAATGGGGTTAATGAGATGCAAAACTTTAGAGGGGCAAAGCAATTCAATGGTAGCATTTCTTTTCAGGGTGAAATTGCACCTAAGATGACTTCATGGACACACACCACCCCCCCACCCCCCCGAACTGTTGCTTTAAGTTAAATTGTCAGCTCTGTGTGGAACAGTTCTAATTGTGTTATCTGCATTTATTTAAGGTGCATATTTGTTTTTAGATTCACCAAAAATCTGTCACCTGACAAAATCAACCTGAGCACATTGAAGGGGGAAGGTCAGCTGACCAATTTAGAGCTGGATCAAGAGGTACTTCAGAACATGCTGGATCTTCCAACATGGCTTGCTATAAACAAGGTCTTTTGCAATAAAGCATCCATTAGGGTGAGTATTTTATTGTGCCAGAATGGAAATTAATCATATTTTTTTTCCTTTCCCTTGTGTGTCCGTAAAATTTCAAGCAACTTTGTATTCAGAGAGAATTGTGATGAGTGCTTGATAAAATTCTTGAGAAATTAGTTACTAGCACTAATTTCTTACTAATTGTATCAAAGTCCTGTGCTGATTGAATGTGTATGGAAACAATGAAACTATGGAGTGATTATTTTATTTTATTTATTTAATTATTTATTTATTGTCCGAGTAGAATTTATTCCTGCATGTTCTAATAGGGGTAGAGATAAAAGCATGTATTCGCTCATGGTAATGAGTCTATTACAATTATTTATTACTATCATATATATATTTTTGAATGTGTTATTTCTTCTCTTTGCCACCCTCTTTCTATTATTTTCCCTTCTGTTCCTTTCATATTTCCAAAATTATCTTTCTGAAGGATTCTGGTCTCTGGGAAATGTGGAAACAGTCTAATTCTAGTAGAAGTTGTGGTTTTGGTCTTAGTGGCTGCCAGGTATTGAAGCATTGCATGTAATTTCGCCTAAATTACTCTTCTTACAAGAGTAAGAAGTGAAACTATGACTTCTTTTTGACAGCAGTTATGATCTGATCAAACTTTGGCATCTCTTTAGTCTTTGGCATCCAATTGTAGATCAACAGAGCAAATGTGGTTTTCCTTTCCTTTTAAAGGAAAGGATGTGGAAGATGGTGTTGCTTTTACTCATGCTTGACAACTCATTATTAAAGACACAGATTCTATTTTCTTCCTCTGTTTTCTGCTCAGTGATATATAAATTTTGGAATTCTGTTTTTAACACCAAAAATTTATGTGTGTGGATAAATTTACAGTATTTTAAGGTAAATGTAATATTTTGAAAGTAATATAATTGAGTTCATGAGTTGCAAATATAATTTGTATGCATAAACCAGATGCTAAACAAAATATTTATTTTACTGTATTTTTAATATTTATTTTGCTTTAGAATAATTTTTTGCCTTGCAGATACCATGGACAAAATTGAAAACACATCCTATCTCTTTGGTAAGTTCTTAGATCGACTCCTAAATATACTCCGTGTAGTAGAATTTGTCTCAATGCTTATATAGTTCTTTTGACTTGACTAGAAATAACTGAAATATTAATAGGCCATTACAAAGTGCCTTCTGGGTAGTTCCAGATCAAGAAAAAATGCCTTAATGTATTCTTTGGTAGGTTTGTTATCTTAATCTGTGGCTTTGGGTGTCATCACTACTACAACAGTTTGACTGTTAGTTAATTTCTGTCAAGTTCTTCAGTCATTATATCTTAATTTGGGTTCACCTGAAGAGTAGTTAATAGTTAATCTAACCCTTATAAAAGTTTATGCCTGTCTTGAAGAGCTATCTTTTTTTAAGGACTTTTTATTTCTACATCTGTACTTGCCCAAATGATCTCAGTTACTGCAGGTCTGATATGCATAACATTTACAGGGTTTCTGTAACAGCCTTGGATTGTGCCTGGATATAAACAGGATGTAAAATGTGTAAACAGGACTCAGTAATAATTAGAAGTAATGCTAATTCTTGCATTTGTTTACTTTTGTTCTTTACTTATAAGTGTACTAAGAAATGTGGTAGCACTGGAAGTGATTTGCTTAATGATGGCTTAACTTTATTAATTATGTTTAGTTAGGAATGAAGTCCTTTAACTGTCATGCTTCCAACTCTTGCCATGAATTCCTGAATGTGTTTGTAATTCCTTAGTTCTAAATCAGTACCTAAATGTACCAGTGTTTGTACTGCCTCTCCCTTGACACAAAGAGCTTAAAGTGTGGTAATGCTGAGGTGGGATGAGTCAACCTCTTGACTGCAAGATGCAATTGCCAAATTGGGAAAATCGGTTTAAGCTGTGCTATTCTTAATGATTACATACTTTGGCTTAAGGTAGCAAGGCCTGATTGTTTGCTTTGCTGCTGTTGAACTTGTATTAGTGATCTTAGAGGCTAATATAACTTTCAAGGTCACCTTTTTTACATTTTTTTACATAATGCTTTCCTTCAACAGTGCATTACATAGGCAACAAAGGTTCACTCTTCAGTGGTAGACTGTACAACAGGCTTTTTGACTTCTAAAGGAAGGAAATTCAATGGCTTAACTGTCCCAGCTTCAGCCCCTTATTACATCACTGAACTTCCTCTATTTTGGAGGGTAATTTTTCCTACTGAGAGTTTGATGAAATCAGAATAGCATCCTCTTTGCATAGCTTAGGAGGTAACTAGAACCCACTTCTTTAGCCAAAGGTTCTTTCATTGAGCTGAGTTGCCCTTTGTGAAAATCTGTCTGTTAATGTAGTGGCAAATACTAAGTTATCTTTGCTCATAATCTGTTTCTGTTTCTATATGATAAAGAGTGTAATTTTAGATTTTATATATATAATATATATATTTATATGACAATATAGTTTATATTAGTGTTTTGGGGACCCAAGGATGCTACGCAGCTGTTTTTCCTCTATCAAAGTACAGCATTTGTCAATGAGAAAAGAATAGGCAAATATCTACATTCAGGTGTTCTTTGTTAACTCCTATTTTTATTATGCAAACTCCTTAAATCACTGCCCTACTGTTCTTTCATTTAGTTATGTAGTGAAGGAAATTATTCCAAAGGTTTCAGTTTAAGACACCTTTAAAGAGTGGTCAAACATCCAAAAATGTTAGGATAACCAGGAGAAATCTTGCCTTTCCCCCACTATCTTTGAACTAGTTGGTTGGGGTTTTCCTCTTGTAAGGGTCCCACCAGAAATACAAAATAATACAATAATAGCATACAATTTTACTGTAATTTGACTTATTGCAAGTTATACTAGAATATACCTTTTTAGAAGCTACTTGTTTTACTAGATCTTCCGAAGATTCATATATGCATACGAGTGTATACATACTATGTGTGTATATATTCAGATTTTGTTTTAAAGATACAGCACAAAGCTTGCATCTATTATCACAAGTTTTAGTGGACTAGTTTCAAATATTTTTCATTAAAATTTCCTGACCTTACTGAACCATTTAGAAAACTGCAGTGGTATTAAATATTTCACTGACAGAAAAACCATGCAGGAAGAACACCCAGATGTGTATGCATTCAGTCGTGCCCATTTTGGAATACAGTTTTTGAAAATGTGTGTGATAATAGTAGTTGGGATCAAGAATTCTGTAAAACAGTATTTGATTGAAAAAGCCTGTTAGAATTCATTAAATTTAAAATTTAACATGATCAATTTAAAAAAAAAAGTAATTCTGATACATTATAAAAGTTTATAGGAAAATTGACATGGTAAGAGATGTTCTATGTATATTTCAGAAAAAAAATCTCAAAATATTTTTATTTTTGGTTGTTTGTTTCTTTTGTTCTTCATATGTCATCTATTTACTTTGTTACCTCTTTAGATCTCCAATTCTTTGTTTTGCTTTGTTTTTCAAGTCCTTGGATAAAGTTGTAATGGAAATGAGCACATGTGAAGAGCCACGTGCTCCTAATGGACCCTCTCCTATAGCAACTGCATCTGGACAGAGGTCAGTGATGATATTCACATTGATCCAGAAAAGTTTAAATGACTATAAAACAGGTCAACTCCAAATTTCAAGAAGTATATAGAGTTGTAGCTTGCCATTTCCATGTCTCCAAAAATTTACTTGTGGGTGGAGTAACAATTAGAGTGCAAATGGAACTGTCCAGACACAGGCCTGGAAAGAATGTCTGAACTATGTATGGAACTTCCTAGAAATGTTTCATATGGGTGCATCTACTGCATCAAACATCAAGTTTAATTGATGTTAAGGTTTTTGAAAATTTAACATATTTTTCCTTCGTTCACATTAAAAAATATATAGCATGATGAGTTGTTTTTTATTTCTCCTTTGGCCTTAAATAAAACAGTGTTAAGGGCTATTCATTAGTGTGATGTTCTAAAGTTCCATTTTTTAAATTGTATCAGCCAAGTCTTACTGAAGGAATTTGTGCATGCTTTATAGCCCAAAACTCAATTTGGTGGAACAATATAGCATTACATCAGGGATTTCCACAGTCGCAACCACACTAATAATTTTGTTTTTACAGACCCAAAACGTTTTTCAGTGGGCATAGGTACCCATAGAGAAACTAATTTAATGATACAATTGCTTTTCTTTTCTTGTTTTAATTTCTACGTAATATGTAGAATGTGTCCATGGGCCTTTAATGCCTCCTAGGGTACAGCTTGAAAATCATTGCCATAGAGATCCTGTGTAGGATGAAAGTTATAAAAAGGAGAAGGCATGACAAACTACATAAACTGTATTTTTTAAAAAGCAGGAAAAATATCCAAAGTAATAAAAAATGGATTTTGAAAGAATATTTAAAATACAATTTCTTATTCACTAATCAAAGACATTCTGAACACATAAGATTTTTATTAAATATTAATAGCAACTGGTTTATATTTTTTTAATACTGGAATGCATGTTGATTTGTTTTAGAAATATAACTGCCATTTAGAATGCCTTTCTTTTCTAGAATGAAACAAAACAAATGCTTCATACTATTTTGCATATATGAAAGACACTAGTTTAAATGGGTGGAATAATGCAGTTCATAGAGATAAGTACTAACCAGATTGGAGTTGTCTAATAATTAATTTGATATGAATTACTGCTAATGTGTACATAAGAGTAAGATTTTTATGTAATGCCGTACTATTAAGTTATTCATGTGTGTGAAATATTCATCACGGAAAATTGCATTTATTGTTATACTTCATGGAGACTGATCTTAGTCCAAAATACGTTCTTTAGTAACTATTTTGAGACTAGGATCATAGGGTCTACAATTATTGTAAACTAGATCAAGTGTATTTACAAAAATTCGTAACTGGGGAATGCATTAGGATCTTATTTTTCAGTTTGCTTCATGTTGTTGTCCCTGCCCATGACAGGAGAGTTGGAACTAGATGATCTTAAGGTCCTTTCCAATCCTAACTGTTGTGTGATTCTGGGTTGCATTTCAGCTGTTGAGTAAGTTAAACTTTGTGCCCTTTCATTAGGTGTGTATTTAATATGTTGGCATTTTGCTTTTTTAGTGAATATGGCTTTGCTGAAAAAGTGGTAGAAGGCATTTCGGTTTCTGTGAACTCCATTATAATAAGGATTGGTGCAAAAGCCTTTAATGCTTCATTTGAACTTTCCCAGCTGAGAATATATAGTGTAAATGCAAACTGGGAACATGCTGACCTCAGATTTACCAGAATACAAGAAGCTCAACGTGGAGAGGTAAATACTATGTTTTGGTAACATTTTTTCCTTGTTTTTTGGAGTAAAGGAGAAGGAAGTTGAATTGCAACCTTACACAGTCTAGGAAACATGCTGTTACTGGGAATAGAGACATTCTGTGCTCAGTAATTTAATCTAGGAACACAAGGATATAAAAATGGGGGATGTGAGTCCGATCAAATGTTGCGTCTATAAGTGGTGTCCAAAGTGAATGCTTAAGGGAAGAGTGAAGACCAGGGCAAACATATGTACTATTCCCCTCTTACTTTCTCCAAGCTTTTGACCATTTTAAAATGCAAACCAGAAAAGACTTGAGGGGTACTGGAACAGAAGAGTATGGTATATTAAATGTGGAAAGATAAGGTGTTGTGCTGTTTTTCTTGTTACTATTTTTAAAGCTTTAACTAGTTATTTATCTGCTTGCCAGGGTTTGCGTAATAAGGATTTTTTTTTTCTTTAAGCAGTTTCAAATGAATGTTAATAAAGTTCCTATGCAAGAGTTAACTATTTTTCTTAGAATAGCTAAATTGTATGTATACAAAAAAGTAGTAGCAGTTAAGTTACTTTTCTACTGTCTATGAGAATTTAACATGGAAGTCTTAGATTATTGTACACCATTTGTTTGTATTCTCCCATGTAAGCAGAGTAAAGAGTGCAAGGTTGATTCTAAATATTATATTGTTATTATTATATTGTAATATATTGTATTGAGGAAGACTTATTTTAGCCTGCATCTGGCCTGGATCAGTGTTTGAAATTTTGCCCGTGTTGGTCCATTTCTAGGTGATTATTCCAGAATAGAGTTTACTCAGATATAAGGAGTCTGGTAGTTGCTTTTTATGTAGGAAAAAAAAGCCCAAGAGAATGTTCGTTAAAAATACCACAAAAAGAATAAGTCAAACTATTTTTCTAACAGGTTATCTTTCCTGCAGCTCATCTGTATTCTAACGCTTATGTGTTAATCGAAGTGTAAAGAGGAAGAGTTAAAGTTTGACCAGATGGAATTTTGTGTTGCCATCTCTTTTGATGTGCTTCTTAGGACAAGTTTGATGCCTAACAGTTGCCCCATACACAGCAGACCTTTCCTTGGGGAATGGTTTCTTTTAGCACACTGAATTCTGGAAACTGCAGTGAATGATTTGTTAGCAGTAAATTGCATGAAAAGGTGGAAAAAATAAACCCAATGCTGTACTATAACTTGTGCTAAACTATATTTTTAGGGAGTAAGCTTTTACCTTTGCACTGTAGTTACACTCTTAATGTAGTAAGAAATCTCCTCAGAATTTTTTAGAAGCTTCCATTCATACTGTATCTCCTGGATGAGGAGGGTAGGTACTCTGCTTTTCTGCAAAATACTTTGCACTGTGCCTTTTCATCTTGCTCACTTTGTGTGTGCCTCCTTCCCAAAGGCATTGAGTGTGATTTACTTAAGTTTGTGCTTATATTTGCAGGACGTAGGCTGTACAGTTTTCAAACTGACAAGAGAATTGCAGTTGAAAAATAAGACGCATACCAAACAAACTCTTCCCTCTTCCACTTTCTTCATGGCTGATCTTTTTTAATTCAGAGAGCAAAGAAGGAAGAAGGAGTTTCAGGCAAACTAGAAATAACATTGTTTGTTGTTCCCCCCCCACCCCCCCCCTTTAAATTTTTATTCTTTTTTTCTTCTCTAGTGTGTGA
>JBAFWW010032997.1:10586-20900 GCA_036873685.1 Agapornis canus | reverse complement strand
CCTTATCGTTATTATTATTGGTGATAGCAATAGTGATTTGTGTTGTACTTTGGTTACTGGATTGTTGTTATCTGAACCAGTGGCAGGTGTATTTCTCTGTTCTCCTCCCCATCCCTCTGGGAGTGGGGAGGAAAGAGGAGGGGGGGATAAGGAGGGGGGGCTGGGTGAGTGAATGTGCTGCCTAGTTGGGTTTAAACTACGACAGTGCTGTATATCCCTGCTGCTGGATTCTTCTTCACAATCCTAGAACCAGATCACATTACAAGATGCAGAACAGAGGTGGCCTAGATTGAATTACTTTGACTGACTGACTTCAGTCACTTTGCATGGGATTAATTCTGGGGGTCCTAGAAGATATTGTGTAGATTCTCTCATTCCAGATTTTCAATCACCATCTTGTCTCCTGTCCAGGATTCAGCTTTCAGTAATTCTGAGGAATTTAGATTTAGATGCTTCTTAAAGCCCAGTTAAATATCATTCTCTTCACCTCCTTCCCCACTATTCCAATACTCACTCAAATAGGCTGGATAACTTGAAAAAGAATAGGCTTGGGTAGTGTGATGGGTTGACCCCAGCCAGCTGCTAAGTACCACACAGCTGTTAAACAGAACTGAACTGCTTCATCTCTTCTCCTCTCCAGTGGTACAGAAAAGGGAGAATACAGAAGGTGAAAATGAGAGGACTGTTCGGTTGAGAGAAAGACTGTTTAATGAGTGAGAAAAAAACAGTGGGAGGAAAGCCATCAATGCAAAGGCAATCTCAACATCTCCCAGAAGCAGACTGATGCCCAGCCAGTATCTGAACAATGGCTAACTCCCAGACCACCACCAGTCCCTCCAATCAATTTGTGTTACTGAGCATGATGCTATATGGCATAGAATACCACTTTTGTAACTGCATGTCAGCTGTCCAAGTTATTTTCCCTCACAACCTCTTGCCCCTCCCAGGGCACAGTAATAGCCAAGGCCCTGATGCAGTGCAACTACTGCCCTGAAATAACCAAAACACTGGAGTGTAATCAATATTGTTTTAGTCACAAATCCAAAACACAACACTGTATGGGCTGTTATGAATAAAGTTGACTCCTTCACAGCCATATGTATAAGTACCAGCATTGCAGAGAAAACTGGTTTCAAATATAATTCTTTTTATGAGGATAACTGCTGTAAGAAATACAGGATATTTTTTTTAATAATGACTGGTGGTTACCAAAAAAGACACAAAAATTAGAGAACGACATATGCATTCAGATAAACTAAGGAATACATTCTGGATTTCTGAAGTTGTCGCAAACACATTTTTTAAGACTCCTCCTAAGACTTGTTTCCTACATCACTATTACATTCTTGATTCTCAGCTGGTGTTTGGAGGTGTGAAAGTCTGTCAGAAACCTTCAGTGATCTGTTCTTTCAAGTACAGAAACACTGAAAAAGTGAAGCAGAAAGTATAAAGTCCTGTTGAACAATGAGAATTGTGCTGCATATGTAAAGCTGACAAACAGCATCACAATTCTGTGCTAAAGAACATTACCAATGTTTGTTGCAAAAAGAAAACAATCAGCCACATTTCTTCAGTACTCAATATATGGAAAAAAGCATTCAGCTTTTGCTGCCATCTTGCTGAGAAAAGTATTCTCTCCAAAGCAATGAAACAGAAATGCAAATGACTCATCTACATAGCATCATTCCCTCACCTAAAGATGTAATTTCTTAATCAGTAGAACTATCAAAATGAAAATTAAGACCAGCAATGCTACAAGTCACAATGAGCAAGACTAAACAATAATACTCTCACTGTGATATAACTATCCCAGCACAATTAAATGCAGAAAAACTGTGTCAGATCTACAAAACATGGGTGAAAATCTCCAAGAAAAAGGTACAGATGTCAGAGCAACACCTAAACACTTTAGAAGACATAAGGACTGAAACAAGCACCTTCTAGTTAACTGTGGCAGAAAAACCCCCCGACCAACAAACAAACAAAAAACAAACAGTGAAAAAAATCCCAAAACAATCAAGCAAACAAAATCCAACAAGGAAAAACATGAATGCTATTGCCTATTTAGGGAACCATGAAAAATTGATGGATAAATGAATTTATATGGTTTATGAATGAAATTCCTGTCATATACAAGATATGCACCACTTTCAACTCATTTCATTTTCACAATAAATGTTTGCACTAGATTACAGTCATCACCCAAAACTTGCACAAGGGCATACCTGTAAGTAATAATGTGAGGGGTCATTAGAATCTGACATGTCACTAAAATAGCCTGCAAGGTGTGTAGGATCTTTCTTACTATCTAGAACAAGAAGTTAACTGACATAGAAATCAGCGATAAGGGATTTAATCTCCCCCCAGAACAGAGTTCTTTTATAAAGGAAATTGAGTAATAGCAAAATAAAGTCTCCAGGCAAATTTTAATCTCTACTGAACTATATTATATGAAGGTCAATCAGTACAGAAGGGAGCAAATAGAAGTATAGTCTGTAGGGGAACAGAGGTACACTACAAAAACCTTGAAAAAGGTTATCTGAAACTACAGCAAGTTATTTAGGTCACAGCAGTAGAAGAGAAAAGCTTGACTTGGGAGTATCAGCTAAAACTCACAGTAAGAACCATGATGGATGAGGCCCTGAAATTTCATGAGTACACTGTTTGAATAAGCACTTCAATGCCTATTTTTGTCAAAAGAATTAATTGATAAAAGTCAAATTATGTACACAAGGAAATAAATCAAATGGCTCCTAGTTTATAAAAAGGTAATATCAAAATTATGAAATGAGTGTATAGTATGTGAATAAAACACTACTGTTATCTTTCCAATGTTATCTCTGTGAATTCCTTCCATCTCTCAAATAATCTTCCAACACTCCTCTTCTAAGAGACTGTCATGAATCACTACAGGTTTGCTCTGATTCTCTTGGCTACAGTACATACCAACAGTTGTTCTACATCAAATCCCAAAGGATTTGATGCCTACTTAGGAATACCACAATCAGAAATGAATCAGCTAACAGTCACAATTCACATTTACTATCTTAACTTGAGCTTATCGCTTTCCCTTGAAAGTTAAAAAGTAAACCTTATGATGGCAGTCTCCTCCCTCTCCTCACATGACACAGAAAGAAGCCATGAACCTATGCTCTCTGCTTCTCTCCCCATTATAAACTCATTTTATTTTTAGGGCTGCTCTTTCAAGCATTGAAGCTTTTTGTTCCCACTTAGACGCTGGGAACAAACTATCCCTCAGCATGAAGCTATCCTTCCCCAGTCCTACAGAATATGTCAAATATGTTTCTCCATAGATAATCACAAATAAATCAACATGAAGATTGCCAACAGTGTAGCTGTAGTAATTAACTGTATGGAAAAAATCATCAGGAATTAGCTCTAGAACAAACAATACCACAGTAACCAGCTGACATGAGGAACCTCAGTTCTATATATACCTAACAACTACCAACCCAAAAGTTTCCATTCTTGACACAAATGTTAATGCTATTTAATTTTTTCCCTAACTTTACTTAGATGTTAACACAAAGTGACATCCACCAGAAAATATGTAAGAATTATCTGTATTTCTCCAATACAAACCAGTTTTCACTTGACCAAGGGTTTCAAGTAGTTCTCTAAATTCATAGTCAATATGTATAGAATGTCTCTAAAAAAATTATCTACATTGCTTCCAGAGGAGTACAAAAGTAAGTAGAGACTCCTGACAGTGTCATTCCCTAAATATCTTCATTGCTTCAATTATGCTTATTTTGACTTTGTTATTATTTTACATGGCAAGAGTTAACTTCTTATGGAGACCACTAGAAAATTCTAAATTCATAAACTACTAATATGTGAAGTTGCCAGGTATTCTGCTGACAGGCAGGATATGTAACAAAATGCATGTTATACTCAAGCTGTACAACATGCACAGATTATTAAACAAGCACACTAAAGCAAATAAGCACTTTAAAGCGAACAAGCACACTAATACAAATCGGATATATTTCTCGGTATATATATAGTAGATAAGTGCAATAAAACAAATCATTATATATATATATATACAAGTAAAGTACAGAGGAAAATTAGAAATGCATCAAATTATTACCGCATATAGAGAACAGAGATTAGGAAGAAATGCATCACCAGTTACCATGGAATCATCATCCAGGCCCATACTTTAAGCCCTGTTGCAGCCTGATGCCAGGAGTCTCAAGTAATCGGGAAAATTCCTATGTGGTGTGTACACCCATAGGTAAGGCTTCAGATTTGGCCACAAGAACGTCCTGCTTTTATACCCTTAGAAAAACAACCAGCTTTATGCCAGATCTCTAACTGTTTACTGGTGAAGCCATTTAGTTTCTCATGATCTCACTGTTGTCCATGGCAAGAGCACTGGACAGGAACCCCAGTGCAACCAAGCATGGTCACAAAACAGCTGCACACCTATATTTTTTTGTCTCCTTCTGGCAAATAATCACAATGAACATAAACATATATACTCTAAGAATACATTGTGACAAAAACCATACTTTGTTATGTCTCTCATTCATGAATGGAAAGCAACTCTCAGCTAGGTCCCCATTACACCTTATCCTTTTATTCCCGATCATGAAGAAGACAACATTTCATGACTGGTACCATAAGTCGCAATTCCATATTGTTAATAAAATTAGTATCACAGCTATCATGCACACTGTGGACTGTTAATGTTATATTTCCACTATATTACTCAGGTTGTATACATTTGCAGTACTATTAGCATAATGATTATAAGCACTAGAAAGGTTACATTTAATAGAGACAATGCTAGCATTAGATATGCTAGTATTAGAGTTGCTACATCTTAGTCCATTTGATGTACAGTCATCCAAAGCATTTTCCTGTCAAGATGTTTGTCCGCATATGGAAAATGCTGAATAATCTATGAAGACAAGGTCCATTCACATTGCAGGTGTAATTATCTTGTCTGAGAGGTCTGGTGCTACTTTTTCTGTCTCCAGCACACAAGCAAGTTGTCAATCCATTTCAAATATCTTCCTGTGGTAATGGTCAAAATGGTCAAAAGGGAACATAAGACATATGAAGATCTGTAGTTTACATAAAACAGAAAACTAAAACATAATACTATTCTCTCAAATGGCATTTAATCTCAGGGACATATTCCCATTTTTCTCATAAAGATTTAATCACTAATACTAATAATCTTTTCCAGCAGCAATAATTTCAGCCAGCTCAGCTTTCAATTGATTAGTGGCTCCAAATCCACAGTTTGCTCAAGCCGTAATTATCTGTGGGGCTTCCCCCTAACTCACTTCTGTCTTCAACACAGGCAAAATCAACATGTGGGCAAAATGGTCTTGTGGCTGGGTTAAGTTACCTTGATCTCCCCTGTTCAATAAAATCACCTTAATCCCCCCTGGATAATCTGAATCAGTGAAGCAAAACCTCAGCTATCCCTAATGCTTAGAGGCAATTATACAAACATGCCCCCATTGCTGCTAAGGAGATTACACATAAGAACTACTTAAAATGCATTATAATCACTACACAATAATCCATAATTTGTTGCATAGACGTTCAACTGTAAAAGGACCTAACCACACTCTTAAAATGATGCAAATAGCAGAAATGATAAAAGAACCATATAATATCTCAAGTTGGAAGGGACCCATAAGGATCATTGAGTCCTTACAGAAGATGTACACAAAAATTAGTCTTAAAAGCTTCAGAATAAGCCTCCCAAACTAATTCACACTGTGTTTGGAACTGGCCTTCTTTGGAAGTGGCTGACTGGTAAGCACTGGTAAATTGCTGTCACCAGTTTCAAATAACAAATAAGGTTACTGTGTGCAGTAACATGCATAACGTAAAGAAATTATGCTACCTTCTATAGCTCTCTTAAAATGAGAATACATTCATAGGCAATTAGGTATTTCAGAACTTTCTTTTCTTTTAAAATCTTCATAAGGTCTGCTTATTAAGTAGTAATCAGCAGGGAGCCAGTAAGTACTTAGTCAAAAAAAGCCACTGGAAAATAAAAGGTGGAAACAGTAGTTGGACAAAGCTAAGCAGCTTTGAGATAAACACACTAAGCCAAGGAAAACAGACAGAATGAGATCTAGAGAAGATGTAAGCAGGTGAAGTTTTAGGATTCTGTAACAAAAACTACATCAAGAAAACCAACATTCCAATTCCATGACTTGTTTTCATGACAAAGCTTACAATGAGAACAGCGAATGTTAAACGTGAATCAATTTTCATGGTTAGGAAGAAACCAACTTGGTTTTATTCCCCTAGCTTTCATATTGGTTTCTTAGAAAGCATACAGTTATTCAGGAATTTCTATTTAACTCCTCGGCCCAGCTTGTGTTAAGCAGAGTGCAATTATTTGCAGAATCCAGGGACAACATAATACATAAAATCCTTAAAAAAAAAAAAAGAGGGGGGGAGGGACAGTCTTTTTTCCAGGCTCTTGTTTCTTTTCCTAATTCTAGTAAGACTTAAAAACTTGATATTGGAATATGAGTACTTTAGCTCCTGTTTGTTATTTCAGAATCATGTTTTTATTTTAAAATATGCTTCATATTAAAGAATTTGCAGAGCAGAAATAAAATAAAAGTTACAGAATTAGGCTGGCTTTTTTTTATTTTGATTATGTGAGGATGATGGATAGCATTATTTCTTTTGACTTTGTTCTTCAGTGTGCCTCTTTAAATAAATGCTGCAGACCCTAATAAATTCACATCATATTTGCTGAACCTCTGTCTGAGACTGAAGGTCATTTGGATATGAGACTACCAAGAGTTTCCAGAAAGGCACTCCCTATCTCAATTGTCCTGATGCCAATTAAACTGAAATATATGTATAATATGGATCCATATTATAATCTGGTACAGAAACAAATGCCTAATTTGTGATATATGGCTTTATGAAAAGAGTCAGTTCACATTGTAGAAATATTTTTTATACTCAATTTACTCTATGCTTTTCTTTCACATGTCACCAAATTAACCTTTTAATCTTATCAGTGAACATTAAAACTGTTGCATCCATCAATAATAAATAAAACCATTTGTCCTTCACTGTCAAGGAAATAATGCAGGATCACCTTGAGTTCATGAAGTGAGTACCTTCTTACAACTGAGCCATTAAGTTTGTATTATTCATTATACATACAGAAATGTACTTGTATCCTAACATAGTATCTAACATTGTGTTATTGTGAAGGCCCTTACCTAATGACAAGGAAATACAATGCTGATGTAAAAAGAGAAGTGTTTTAAACAAATAAGAAATTATAAAATTACACTTCATTACAATATACAAAAAAACCCAAACACAGACATAGTGAGGCAAAGTGGCATCAACCACATCACTTACCCTTTAAAGAGAAAATCAAGAAAAGACTTTTAGAGTCATCACACTTCTAGTACTTGCACACTATTCTCAACACAAGGATTTTCTTACTAGGCATGCATTAACTTCTTTAACTGAAAGTTGATATTTACATGGCATGCCAGAGGTGAAATGAAGTAGATTTCCTAATTTTAGATAAGTGTATAAACCCATAATAAGATGTGGGGAGAGGAAAAAAAAGGGAGCAGGGTGTGACATGAGATATGGCAGAGGATTTTACTTGCTTTAAACATAAGAGCTGCAATCATGATCTTGGCAATCTCAATGCTAGATACACAGTCAAGGCATGAGGTTTTGAAACTTGGAAAGATCTATGTGTTATGAGTCTTTTTTTCTTTATATTAAAATGTCAGATAGGAATCTGTGCCTGATTTATAATGCTTCTGAAAGTCAACTTTCTTTGTTCCATTTACAGTGAAACATGATCTGTGTATGCGTAGGATACACTAAAACGAAAGTCCTACAAAACACTATTACAAGAGGTTTTATCTCATTTTAATTTTATATCAAAGAGCTGGGATAGCAAATATATAAATAGATAAAGCATAGTTGTATCTTTTCAATTTAAATATAAAGGGGGTTTGAAGCACGTATCTATCCTGAATCTTCTGAATATCAGGCTTCTGATAGACAAAACTTGTATCAGTAGATCAGTAAGTTAATGTGGAGTTTTTATAAACAAGCAAAAGAAAACAATTCAGAATGAGAAATGCTTTAACACAACAATAATAATTTTTTTAAAAGAACTGTTTCTTTAATCTTCCCATGACTTTTATTTTAACTTTTCATTCAGTTATTTCAAGGTCCAGAAAGGGAGTTTGAAAGACATGGATGTGTATGATTCAGAATAAGCAGCCACAGGTAATAAACCAGAATATTTGGTTTAAAAAATCAGTGAAGAACTCTACAGATTTCATTCTGTTATTATCATTATATAATGTAGTTTAGAATATATTTCTCATAAAACCAAATAAAACAACCTATTTATACATGTATATGCATTCACAATATTTTTCTGTGGGATCTCAAAATTAAGTATGAGTTCTTCCAGAGCTTTCATCTCTACCAGATGATTCTTAAAGAATTCTACTTTAATGATGTTTCCCATTATAGGCAATTCCAAAGACCAGTTATCCCTATCATAAAGAGGTTTTTTCTTGGGTTTCTTCTTCAAATTTTCCTGGACTATTTTCTTTGCCTCTTTATTTTCCCTTTGCTCAAAGGTTCTTTTTATTTCTGCAGAACATATTTACTGTAGAAGTGTTCTTTTCTTTCTTTTTTTTTTTTTTTTTTTTTTTTTTTCTCTGAGAAAAAAAGAGGGATTAAGGTTTTGTGGGGGATTTTTTTTTGTTTGTTTTCTTTTGGGTTTTGTTTTTGCTGTTGGGTTTTTTTGGATTGAGGTTTTTTTATTCCCCTTTTCAGTTTCCTCATATTTGGGAAATATGAAAAAACATGGAAAAAAATGAAGAAAACAAACAAACAAACAAAAATATCAAACAAAAACAAAAAGGGGAGGAGGTGTTATTTCCTAGAACAATAAGTTTGTCTTCTCCATTGTAGCTCTAGTAAGTAAAGCCAAAGAAAAATTTCAAAAACTCTATAGCAACTTCATTCAAGGCTGTCTCTAATTGATTTTTTTTTTTTTTGTTAATTATTGCAGATGCTGCAGCCTTTCTGAGCTGCTCAACTAGTGAAAAGAGGTAATTGATAACTTTGATGAGTGGTTCTATCTCTTCCCTTTTGTAGTTCTCTGTGGGAAGAATCAGTGTACCTAGGAGGAATAGTAACATTAATAACTTGTCAATTAATGTATTTAACACGTACGTTTTGTTATCACACCGACTAATTGTTCTAAATCACATAAAAAATGTTGATGACTGCCCAAAGGATCGATTTTGCACTGGAGACCTGAAATGCGTGCTTTCATACATTGCATAGTTGCTTATTTCAAGACTCTAGCAGTCTCCATACTAGTAGTTGAGTTCAAGAAAAGAGCTATTGAACACAGGTCTGAACAGAGGAATATGTCCTGTGAGGTACATGGCAGAATATGCTTAACTGAATATAAGCAGCAGACTGAAGTTTTTATTCTAGTAGGTCTGGGTGTCAGGAAAGACATCAAGTATTTAAAAATAAACCAGCAACCAAACAAAACATTTCTCCGTTTTTTTTTTTTTAAAAAAAAAAGGAAAACATGAACTGAAACTGTGTGACTGCCTTATTTTAAGGTAAGAATCTAAGAAAGTGACCTCCAAATCAACCAGACAGGGGTTTTTTTTGGGGGGGTTGGTGTTTTTTGTGCCTTTTGTTTATTTCACACCAAAACTGGAGGTGGCTCCAGGCTCTCTAAAATCTTTAGATATTTAATTTCAAGTGTAAGTTCTTTTTCATGCCATTACCACCTGAATTTAAGTGGAAGTCTACTTTCAGGCTTTAAAAAACTCAGGTGAATACTGAAAGCAGAAGCACCAGAGAGAAAATATGTTCACCTGGCTTAAAAACCTTACTCCTGATTATTCTCCGTTCCTTGCCCTAGAAGCAGTCCTAACAGCATTAACGAGTAGACTTGAAGACATGAATAAATTTAAATGTCTTCATCATCTTAGAATATTTTAAAATTAAAAATAGGAATTAAAGTATTAATAAATGTTTTTTAAAATATAATTTATTTGGGTCTCACAGGGCTGGGAATTATGAGTCATAGTAGTTCCCATGATTCATAGTTGGTAGACAAAATTTTATCTATTTCAGAATTCATATTTTTTATTTAAACCTTCTTTCTAAGTATTCCATATAAAAAGTGAACTCTGTATTTTGTTCTTTTTTTTTTTTTTTTTTTTTTTTTTTGTTTTAATTTTTTTTTTTTTTTTTTTTTTTTTTTATTTATTT
>JBAFWW010032997.1:0-10576 GCA_036873685.1 Agapornis canus | reverse complement strand
AAATGTAAGTTATTCTTTCCTTGAGCTGCAGTAATCATCTAAGCATAATTAGCCAGTATTATTGTTTGTGATCTTTTCTAGTGTTGCTTTTAAAAGAAAAAAAAATAAACCAAAACAAAAACAACCAACAAGAAACCCCGAAACAATAAACCCAAACATTTAGAAACTGTTCATTTAAAAACATCTATTTTAGAAAAGACATTGTCAGGAATATGTAAAAGGTATATGATGAGATCTTTGCATACAGATTAATTTTATTAAATACCCAAACTCAAGGAAACTGATATCATGAAACAGTTCCTAGACAGATGTTTAGTGTATATCTATATTATTTGTAAAGAATATCTACTAGTTATTGGGGATAGCTGGCTACGAAAGAACTTAAATGCACCACAAAAGGACACTTCAAGAGCAGGGTCAGCCCAATTACACTGTATGAGTTGGCATCACTATTCTAATACACCAATTCGCCTAGTTAGTTGCCAAGTTTACCTTGACTCAAGGGATTTAGTACAGTCATCCATTATGTGAAAATTTTTATTATATGAAACTCTAACTTTAGCAGAGGTCTGGAGTCTCAGTTTCTTTAGTTCCTTTCAATGCTTCATTATAATAGCATACATTGTCACTATTTCTACAAATGCAATGGAAAAATAATATAATTGCTTAAATATATGTATAATTGTAACTAGTTATTCACTTGTACAGTGCACAATTCTGGATAAGAAGTATTTGGTTTTTGTTTATAAGCTACTACTTTTATCCACATAACAATATTTTTTTTCATTTGCATTTGAGCAAAAAAAGATATGCACCTAGGGTTTTTTTCTACATATGATGTTCAAATTTATATAAAAGATCACATTAGTAGGTCTGGATGCTTAGAAACATTGAACACTCTTTTGGAACCATACAATAGGTACATAATAGTTAATTTCCACAGAGCACTTTGCTTGTCAGCACAAGCTGACAATTGACTCACTGAATGACTTATCTCCTGATGTGGATTTGCTTCAGTTGCAATTGTGAAGAGCATATACCTTGAAGATGTCTTTCATGAAAGGTCTCAGTGTAATTTATGCAAAACAGCTGTTTCCTAGGATCATGGTGAGGTCAGCAATGAATATATGCATAAACTCCTGAAATGCATTTTAAAGGTATTGTGTAAGCAGGAAGACTCTGCTACATGGATCTTGTTCCTGCAGCCTGAATCAGGCAAAAACCACTAAAGAGTTGCATCATCATCTCACAAAGATCTTGGCATACTATTTTTTGGTACATTGACTTATGATTCTGAGTTTTCTTTAAATATACTGTGTCCAAAATAAATGCTTCAGCTTGCTTTAACCTCAAATGTCTTGCCACAGGAGGCAGTTTATAAGTATTCTATATCAGTCTGTAACAAAAGCAATGTGAAAGCATCTGCATAATTTCTGAACCTCTGGGCTACCTAGGATAATTTAGGACAGTTATTATAGAAAGCTTCTCCATTTATATGTGGCTTATAATTAATTCTTCTTGTTATGAAATAGGATTTCTTTTCTTTATTGAAAACCCAGTATGTCCTATAATAAAGATTCTGTTCAACACTGAGAAGTAACACCATGGCAGTGACAGGTCCCTAAGGTCACCTCCATTGGACAGATATAGGTTAGTGTTTCTCATGAAATAGAGTGATTTCTAGAATTCTATTTGGTTTTAGTAGATAAACAAAAAAAAAATAATTCTGCAAAGAGTGTCTCAGTTTGCAAACTCCTCTTCACATGAAAAACCACTTTAAATGTATGAAAGATGTTAACAGCTTAAATTAAAAAAAAAAAGAAAAACAACAAAAACAAACCACAAAAAAACCCAAAAGCAAAACACACAAAAAAACAAACAAACAAACAAAAAAAACAAACCCAAAACCAAAACCCCCAAATTAAAGCAAACTGGGCTATTTAAAGTGCTGTTAAAGCATAATGAACACCTTCATTGCCAACAACTTGCTTCTACTTTGCTCTGAAAAACCCTCAATATTTTTACTAGAGTGAGAGTTTTTACTTCTTAGATAGGTTTCTTGTAAGGATATACTTATACTTTATAATGGAATAAAAACAGTAACAACAAAAAGAGCTTCTGGCTCAAAGAGACATTGCATCTTGAGATTCAATATGCTTGATGCAAGGTTGTTGCATTTCATTTTCTGTGCATTTCCTTTTCTCCTAATAAACCTAGTGGAAATTCTATCAGTAGTGCTTAATAGTTGTTTTGTTTTCAAGACTACAGCAGGCTCAGACATAAAGATATCAACCTTATTTTTTAAAAACAAGAAGAAAAAGCTGCATAGCAAATAATAAACCTTGGAAAGTAAACTGTCTGAAACTTGCATTGCAAATTCTGGCAACAAACATCAGTAAATATTTTTACATTCCCATGCACACAAAAGCAAAGGCATTAACTTAATGTTGCTTGAATTCAATTTGTATCAATGTCTTTGGCATAAAGCAAGGAAAATCCAAGTGTTAAGGTAATCTGACACCAAGCTTTCTACTATTCTAGGCAACTCAGCAGTGCAAACAGCAGTAGGAAGGGAACTGTTCTCCCCCCCCCTTCCCCTTTACCTGTATCCCCTTACTTTTGCTAGTTGGAGGTTGGTAATATCTGAAGGTCTAGGTTAACTGCCATTGATTTACTAAGCAAGGTACCAATAGTTTTCATAGACAGGTAAGCATCAACATTTTACTCCTAACTCAATAAACTGGAGACAAATTTAAAATAGGGTGAGAAATGTACAATAAGAATGATGGGTGAGACTAAGTGCTTAAAGCAATTACATGCTAGAAGAGTTTTCTGACCTCTTCTAAGATTAATATTTCCTCCAAACATCCATTTAAAGGGAAAATATAGATAGCAGCCCCCCGACCATATGCAGCAGCAACTAAGAAAACAAGAATGACTGCATGGAGAATTTAGGAGACACTTGCCCCGGGTGAGACCCATAAGGGTCTATGCTACAGTGTCTTGTGCCAGCATTTTTGCTCTTTCTCCTATGTGAGAAGTTAAGCATAAATCACATCCTATTCTATGAGCCTGTCTCCATTTTGTTTAACATGATCATCTAGCATTCTTTCATTCCAATAAGGCTTGGGGGTTGGTTTTATTTTTTGGGGGTTTTTTGTTTGTTTGTTTGTTTGTTTTGGGTTTTTTTTTTTTAAACTTTATTTAAGTGTTTTTTTAATGTAACTTACTACACATTTTTACACCCTGTGAGTTTTGGTTACAAAAATGTTTATTAGGAGTTCTTTTCATACTGAATTTTTGGCATACTTATATGAATAGGTGTGACTGATGTGATGAAGTTTGGAGGTTGAAGTGATACTCTTCCCAACATTAAAAAAAGGCTCTTGTAGAGTTGAAGGCTGCCAAGTAACAGAACTGGCATTTGTAGCCTAGTTAACTGACATATCACCTTGTGAGCAGGAATAATGCCATCTAAGCAGATGGTTATAATCCATACTGATGACCAGTGATTATGCTGTACAACAGCTGAGGATGTTGAAGATTTCACTCTCTTCAGCCATGAGGATCAATCCATCCATTACTTTCATGCATAAGATTAAGAGGATAAGTTTTCCCTTATGCTTCATCTCACAGCTACTCTGGATTAATCTGTTTGCTATTATGTCCTTTTTCACACCAAGCTGGCAAGCCAGCCAATGTTATCCATTGGCATTCCAGTTAAGCATGCTAGGTAGTAATAAACTGTGTCCAATATATTCATCAATAAATATTGACCTCAGAAATATTAATTTGAATTATGGAAGTAAAAATGTTTCTGAAAGGCAATCAAAATACTTTCCTTTATATTTCTGCAAGATGATCATAAATTAAGTTAAAACAATTTTTGTTTTTTTCCTGTTCACTGAGAATATTCTAGTTTAATTTCAACACAGTGGAATGTCACAAGTGAGAATTACAGAAGAAAGTGGCAAGAATATAAACAGTAATGCATTAAAAAAAAGGACCATATTGTACAGATCATCTCATCTGACCTTGCTGACAAGTCTTGGTGATGCATATGTGCTTGTACTAACATACATTTTTCTCTCATAAGTAAAACTGAAGATATGTTATTCAGGAACATTAAAGGAAAGCTACTGAATATAGAAAGCAGGTAGAAGAGAGGGTGCAGGAACATTTGGAACAGCTTTTGAGCTTCACAGAGCAATATAACTTTTTTTTTGTACACAGGAAATTACTTCCTTTCGCAGATTTTAAAGAACCAAGTATGACTGCTGCTATCAGTATTTGAAGAGAAGGGAAGAAATAGGAAAGGATAACATAAGGGGACCAAGAAAAGTTATACTTTGTGTTATGTCTGCATTCAGGAGCTTGCAAGAATATCAAAGCCATAAAAAATTAGGAAAAACAGTGGCATAACTTAAAAAATCACCAACCAAACGAAAAACCTCAACAAACAAACAAACCCACACAACCAAAATGGTAGGGGAAAAAAAAAAAGAAAAAAAAGAAAAAAGAGCCCCATTAACATAATTGTCTGTAGACTTGATGAGAATATTATTAATACTATTGAGATAAGCATCTAAAGAATCAAACTCAAATCAAACTAATGTCCATAGATCTACAATTTGTTAGCAGGCCTGCAGTGAGGAAAGAAAAATATGAGACAATGTCCTCACTGTTTTGTGTTTTAAAGACAAGAATGATTAAGCATCACAGAAAAGAACAAAGGTCATCAATAGAGTTTCGGGAAAAAAAAATAGGCCTCTTTTCACCATGTTGGCTTACTGGGAATGAGAGAGAGAGATACTGAAGACCAATAAAGTATAAAATTGGACATGAGGAATATGAAAGATTAATAAATTTAAGATTAATTTGTTTAGAAGTGGAGTTTAAATCCATATAAGTAAGTGGGCTCATTCAGGGAGGACTTGTAGAATGAAGGAACACAGTAAATAACTAAAATACAGATGAAAAAGAGAACTAGAGGAAGACAGAATAATAAAAATCCACAAAGTACAGGGCATGAGTGAGGAAAAGCAATGATTTTATTGTAAACAGAGAAAATTAGAATTGATTATAGTCTTAGAAGCCAGCATGGAAAGCAGCCATTTGAGACACCAACAAGATAAGTTTTGATGACATAAACAAGGAGATAAGTTTGTGCTGATCATTAAACAGTGACTACTTTACAATTAGCCAGTAATGTCAGTAATCTCAGAAGACACTTATCCTGGAGGTTTTTTGTGAATAGTAGCTGTAAAAATATAACAATATACTTTGAAACTACATACCATGTGGCTAAGTAATGATTTAATTGCTCTAAAAACCAGGGAACAATATTACCCAAAGTTAATTGACAACATATGAAAATGTAAGCAACTGAAACAAGAGACATTTGTAGTGTGCAAGGGATGAGTGGTCTTCCCTCAATTTACATTAATATTGGGTACTACCATAGATTATTTTTTTATTATTGTAATCACTATTATTCTTACTTTTGTGCAGGTTATTTTTAATTTGACAATCACAGGACATTACAGAAAAAAAATGGAAAATGGAAGTCACCTATGGCAACATTCCTGAAGAAATATTAAGGGAAACAAAGCAAAACCTCATTTTCACAAAAACTTTTAACAAATACATAAGCAATTCAGATAGTCTACAAAATTTGAAATTGAAGAATATAATTCAGGACATTTCCACCTTCTTCAAACTAATAAACAAATATCCTTTTGCCTTTTTTTCTTTTCCCTGTAGAATACAAACCTATTGGTTTTGTACTACTGTATAATGAAGTATTAAAGGAACCAGTTGATTGACATTTTCACATTTTTCACATGATTTCTTCTATAATACTGCCTTTGAATAGTTCAATAATTTCAATAATCCAGTAAATTCAACAATGGCAAGATTTAGCCTTTGAAATTTAAACACTGAATCTATTAAAGTTCTCAGAATGGATAACTCTTGAAGTAAGGGAACAAATCCTAAGCAATTCTGAAAAATTACACACTTCATATTTTATATACAAAAAAAGAAAAGTTCCCTCTTTCATGTTCATCTCTGCCTTATGTAAGTAGGTTGGTCTGAGACAGTGGCTCCATTAAAGCACTCTTCCAAGGCCATAGTCATAAAACTATGACAGTGGAATATATGTCCTGTTTCATATTCATGCTAGATTACTTTCCTTCCACATCCTCTTTCCACTTTCAGAATTGATAGCCTCATTTCTTTGACATGGTATGGTATTACCAGGGGTGTAGAGACATAGGATATAGAATATAGAGGGAATATTTTACTTTATTTTTACTTCTAGATTCTGTGTTGTTTATATTTAAACTGCACAAAATAAATCTACATAAGAAGACATAGATGTCAGACCTATGCAGATGCAAAATAATATTAAGAGGTGGATTTATGGATTTTAAATATACGAGTATCAGAAAAGCAAAATGAAGAACATCTTGGCATTTTCACATTCATGTCATATTTAAAGCAGACACCCTAGATTATCCTGAGAAAGTGAAGCCCCATGGGACAGAGTCTGATCTGAGTTCCCTGTTTTAAAACCAAATAAAATTCCCAAATAATGTTCTTAAATCTTTACCTCACTGTATCAATTTCTTTACTTGTAAGTAAAGAAATTCTTCTAGGGAGAAAAAGAATTGATTTAAGGGTGCTTTCTTTAAGTTTACGTTTGTAGTCACTCTGAGGTCAGTATCAGGTCTAAAAAGACTCACGCTCAAGAAGGCACCTCTGACTGATGCAGTTGCAGTTGCAACAACATTCCAACTGAAATATTCCAGGAAATTTTGCTTTGCCTGGAAACATAACACAGTAAAATTTTCCTGACTATGTCTGCTATGGAAACAGAGAAGAGAATGAAGCAAGAGACAAACAATGCAGGGCTCTTTCTCAGTCTCAATGAGAAAAGACTGAAAACAAATGGATTAATAAAATAGGTAGTTTAATACAGAACAGAGAGTGTAAGCACAATACAAGTTGCAGAAACTTTTTGTCTTCAGATGCTGGGGGCCTCACCATTTGTGCAGCATCAGATGGAGTCCACATAGATTTTTACCTACATACGAGGCACAGATTCTGTCTATGGACAGGGGTTACTACTTTTTGTTCATTCTAGCTGTTATATACCTTTTCTTTAAAAAAAAAAAAAAAAAAAAAAAAAAAAAAAAAAAAAACCCCAAACAAACAACTATTCAAAAAGGATGTTCCCATGAGAACATTTAGATGCAACTCGTGCACAAGTGGAAGCTGCCTGCAGTCTCCTCTGGTACAGTGAGCTGAGTGAGTTTATCTTTCGGCCCCAAGTCTGTACAGCACAGTGCATCCCGAAAGTCTAAGGCATATAACAAAACCCAAGCCATTTGTGTCAGGGTACAGAGCACCATCTGAGAGCTGCTCTATAAAACCAGAAACTTTCATATACCCGTATTCAAAGAAATGTCTGAGACAAGGAGAACTTTGCATAGCTTGAATGTTATTTTCAAGAAATGCGATAATTTCTGTAGCGGGAACCTGAGTGACAGGAAGAAGGTGATGTTATAAGCAGTACAGAGAGGATGAGAACTGGTTATAGAAGGTGAGGGGGTTTTGTTTTTTTAACTTGCTTCAGTTAAACTGAAGGCAGGAGCACCTAAAAGAAAATCTGAGAGAGACAGGTTAAGATAAAAGACTAGAAAAAGTTAAGGCAGTATTAGAACACTTAATTCTTAAAAAGAAAAATGTTGTCTTTCCTCAGAGGAAACAAGAACACTTAAGCTTTTCCTCATTTGAGGTATTAGTTAATAAAATTCATCAAAATTCTTGCTTCTGAAGCTGCTTAGGTTTTAAGCTTGCATTGATCTGCTTACAATGTAGCACATTTTTTCTTATGCTACATTTACACATTTTTTATGACAAATAGATAATATTTGTATTTGTTTAGCACTGAAGCAGTTATGTGATACGTGCAGATAAATACTAAAAGAATATTTATCAAAAGAGGAAAGGCAGTTAGTAGGTTTGGTTTTGGGTCAGCACAAATTATTTATTCTGTTCACATAATTTTTGTGAATATTTTTGTCCCAGTCACCTGGGAAATCAGATCTAGCTACACATCAGTAGTCTGAACAGTAGTTCTAAGGAGCAAAAACCTCTTTCTCTGATTAATATTCAACAAACAGAAGATAGACTTATTTGGACAATATTAAACTTTCTTTGGAAAATTTAAATATGTGTACTACTATGGTATTGCTTTGTCCTTTAGAAAAATTATTTAATAATTTTAATTTACATCTTAAAGAAGGTATGTCTTACTTTTATGAATGGGACTAAGCATCATTTCTCATATAAAAATGACAGAAAGTCAGACACAGAAGTGGATTTAACACTTACTTAACATGCGAATTGGCAGATACCAATTAAATTTCTGACTGTCCCTGGCAAAATGTTGTGGACTTCTGTAATAACTTTTAATTAGGTTTTAAAGTTTATGTATCAACTGATATGAAGATGTAGCTGATTTAGCTATGTTAGGAGTAGTGACAAAGTACATGATGCAAGTAAATCAGTCATGTATTCTTAATACACAAAACCACTATGACATTTCATTAAGATATAAAGAACAGTTAGAAGTGTTTTGCTTGCAGTAAAGATTTGATTTGCCAAGTGTAATAACATAACTGCTACTTACTAAGTATATAACATTAAAATATTTTTCTAAATTATCTTTTATGAGAAAAACTTACCAAGCAAAACAACGCTTTTTTTTTGTGTGTGTGTTTTACATATCCAAGAGTTAAGACTTAAACTTTGCTGCACAGAAAGACAAAAGAAGCTGATCTCTATTGTGCTGTCTGGTTTTCACTCCATTAATTTGCTCCTTCAGCAGCATGGTAGCAAATAGAAAACTTTTTCTTTTCTTTTTTAATTGAAATGTGAAGTACCGTGTTATGTGCTCTTACTAGGATTAAAGGATTCATCATTCCCTCCTGCCTGGCTGCGTAATTGTACAGATGTATGTTAATTATCTGTGTGACACTGTTTCTGTCTTCCACAGGTTCTGCCTTTTTAATTGGCTGAGTATTCCATGTTTTGCGGTTTGAAGGAGGGAGCTGGTTCTCACAAAGTATTCAGGTTTTCTTTAAGCTTTAGAAGTAACAAAAACATTTAAAAGTATGTTAGTTCAACTTCCCATTGTTTTTCTCAAATCAATAGTTCCATGCAAATAAACAGGCTTTAGTCAATATAAACATACATTTGCATACATGCAAATATAGAGATAGATAACAAAATGTTGTTACGCTGCTGCAGCTACCATAGTGGTGTAAGAACTATTAGTCTGTTAAAGCAGATCACTTTCCAATTTTTAAGGCTTTCTTTTGATATATATTGGCCTTAATGACGTGAGTTTTATCAAAGGCAACTAAAGAGATGAATATAAGAATGAATGGCCGTAATTTATCAACATCCTCTCTTTAAAAGTAGCCATAAAAAGCTGTACAGGGAAGACTAAGAAGAGACCAAGTGTATGTTTGTATCTCTAGGCTCCATACAGTTGCAGCTTAAAGGAAGTCCTGAGCTAGGCTTGTTTTAATTGACATTGAAATTTAAAGGCTTCATAATCAAACCAAAACCCAAATACCTATTTATATACACTTCCCCTTTTTTCTGGTTGTTGCTTTGGATGTCTTATTTTATATGTACTCAATATATGACCATTTAAAATGGGGGCATGGACAGAAAGTGCGATCAACATGGCCACATTTCTGAAAATAAGCTGGCTATTATAAACATAAATAAGCAGATTCTTGCTTATCTTTATATTTAGGAATAGGTCACATATGGAGTGCTTAGAATTCATCCCTTGGGGCAATTCATTATTTACACACCAAAACAGGACAATTAGAAACTGGAATTTTAAGGTGAATGTCTGCATGCTTATGTGTTTGTGGTGTTTAAGAATACTGGATGATTTGGTGAGAAATAAAGAAATTAAACATTGGACATTATTCTCTACCAGCTTTAGAAATCTGTACTCCAGAGACACCATCCCTCAAAAGACTGGAATTAATGGGGACCAAATACTCCTTGAAAATTAGTCACATACCTCCCATTTGTCCTTTATTCTATTTGTTTCCCCATTTTCATTATCTGCTTTCACCTCCTACTTTTCCCCAAGGTTTATATTGTTTTATTTTTACTCCGCTCAGATCACTCCCATCCATAATCAGTGTTCAACATTTCTCTTCACTTTCCTCCTGCATGGGCTGAGTTATGTGTTTCACTTTACCCATGGTGAACAATCCCCTTTGAAGACAATGCCCATAAAATTAAACATCAGCTTAGATGTCTTGGAGGATTAAAAAAAAATAAATACAGATGATTTAGTCTGTCCTTTGCAGATTAATATCTGTTTAGCTCTTTCACGGACACCCCCTTGTCGTGGGGAAAGAGCTTGTGTGCCCCTGTGAGGTTGGAAGCTATGCTGGTGGTGGCATATGCCTCCGGTAGGGTCTCCCGTGCCAGACAGGTCTCAGCTGAAGGATCAGACAAAGTGTGTCCATGGGCA
>JBAFWW010032992.1:0-13142 GCA_036873685.1 Agapornis canus | reverse complement strand
CAGATCAGAGGTTAGTCTGTGCATGGCTCAGCTCAGAGGTTAGGCTGTGCATAGCTCAGCTCAGGAGTTAGGCTGTGCATGGCTCAGCTCAGAGGTTAGGCTGTGCATAGCTCAGCTCAGGGGTTAGGCTGTGCATGGCTCAGCTCAGAGGTTAGGCTGTGCATGGCTCACCCTTGCTTCCCATGGGACGGATCCCCAGCGCAGCTCAGCCTGCATGGGTGAGGATGCTCACAGACAGTGGAGGTCTTGGGAATTGCTGATGAAACCGACTGCTCTGCCAGCAAACTATCCTTGGTCCCCCACTGGCTGTGTAATTAAAATGGGGACCATATGGGTGTGAAGTTAATGCTGTATACATAATGTATCTGTCCCAAGGTAAGCCTTCACATCTGTTCTCTGTAAAACTCTAAGTGTGGGATATAATTAAGCGGGTGAGAAATGGTTCTGAGCAGAGTAAATGCACTGTTGTCCAGTAGCATCAGCTTAAACTGCCCTTTGCTGTGGCAGTGCAGGGAGTTTAACCAGCCAGAGTTACAACTGGCATAAAACCAGGCTGGAGATGCTGGTGGTTAAAAACACACGTGGGTTTGGGCTTGTTTTCTTTCTTGCCCTTTATTCTGTCATTGAGTACAAGGAGAAACTTCAATCTGTAAATGCCACCGGTTCTCCATTTCACACTGACGCTCCCAGGGACAGCAGAACTGCCTGTTAAGTGTCTGTCATCCAGTGGAAACTGGAAAAAAAAGAGATCTTCCAGGCTTCTGCACAGCCTTATCAACAATAAATAAGCTGTCACATAACCCTTGCCTGCGCTCCTCCTGCTGCTGGAGTTGAAGGTGGTAAAATGCTTGCCTAAACACTGCTGCTCTTTGGGATGCAGTCCTGGGAGATAGAAAAGAGGGGGGGAATACTTTTCCTGGTGCTTTCATAATCTATCTGCAAGTGCTTTTATGCTGGAGAGACAGAAATGCTAACCCTAAAAAAGATGCAGCTGAAGTAACTACCTGCCCAGGCTTTTCTCCCCACCGCAGCTGGTTTTTTTGCTACACGTCAGTTTGCTTGGCAGGGTTTTGATAGCAGGGTTTTGATGTTATTTATTTCTCCACTTCTCTTCAGCAGGATCCCTGTGTTAGAGAAGGAGAGAAATGACACAGCATGACAGCTTGTGCTTCTTGACCACGGATGCATGTGTCAGCAGGCAGCTCTGGGATGCACAGGGGCTGGACAGACAGACAGCATCACATCTCCTGTCCAGGTTGGCAGTGGGAAAAAAAGGAAAGCTTCAGGACACTTGTCATGCACAGAAGTGGCAGCCAACAGATTTAAAGGTAAAATGTGTAAACGGGGTGTCCACATTCAGGTGGTTTCTCCTGGCACAAAGCAGGAGGATGCCCTGTGCATCCCAGCCACTTTTCTCACCTGCCATCACATCCCAGTGCTGGCTTTTCAGCTCTAGGCATCTCATAAGTCAATGGGAGCTCTTGTGTACCTATTGCAGGAGTTTTATCTGGTTCCACCTGACTTCATTTACAACTACACATGCACGTTTCATGTATAAAACTACACAGAGCTACAGGGAGAAATAGTATTCCTCTTCTCCTGCAATTCAGGTAATGTTCAGTGATGGGCTGCTGGCTTTCTACATAGTTTGTGTCAGCCCAGCCTCACAGAGCCCCACCTGAGCAGCTCTTCCTTTTGGTATGCCACAGAAAAATAAGAAATGTAAGTTGGGGTGTGTGTGTACTTGTGTGTAGACAACATAATAAGCATGTATGTGTAGGTACACACCCCACTCCACCATATGTATGTATATATATATCCCCATATCTATCCCAGTGTTTTCTGGGATCATTAGAGGATATTACCTGCATCTTTTCACACTTGTATTTGCCAGGCAATAAGCAAGTATTATCAAAATAGCACTGCTTAAATGAAAGCAGCTGGGGAATAGAGTTTCCATGAAAAAGCTGCCAGGTTACTGGAGCAATTTCCTTGCCTTACCTCAGGCCTACCAGGGGCTGCAACTAAAATGCCACAGACCTGAGTCTGTGCTTTTACTTATATATTTTGTCATTCACATGCACAGGTATGCATAAAACTATATGTATATATGTGTATCTTTACACATATATATGTGCTGATTATACTTATATAAATAGACCTTCTTTAAAGACCTTTGAAAGCATGTATTCTAAATAAATGTAAAAATTATAACAGTATAAATGTATACATATATACCTAATGAATAGCATAAAATTATAATATATATTTATAATTATATAATTATACTTGGTATAGATAATGTGCATAATAATATACATATAATTTAATATTTGAAATCTATACAGTTATATTGATTTTATATTTGCATATATACATGCTCAAATATATGTATATACATGCACATCTATCTATGTAGGCCTTTATATACATGTATGAGAGATATAATATCTATGTAAATGCATATATTATGGCAATATATAGGAAGGTCTTATATGTTTATATACCTACATGTGTAAATATGTGTATGTGTGTGTGTGTGTATATATATATGTATATAAAGGTATTTATTTTAAAACATCTTTACATATATGACCACCATTTATATATGTGCATGTAACTATACATACATGCACACATTTTAAACATCTAAAATATAATTTTTTTGAGATATATGAAGACCTTTATATATAAATGCCTGAATACACTCTATAGGTGTGTTTATATCCCTAGCCAGCTAATACATGTGATTGCTCAACATTGGCCATGTCACCTGCCCAGAAGATATGGCAGAAGGCCTCGGAACCTGTGGGCTGTGCAGTGCCTGTGCTGCTGCTCTTGTCCTTCCTGTCCGGGAACGTGTGATGAACTGCCTCTAGCAGCTTGGTTTGAGCCTGTGCATCATCATTTGCATTTGTTGCTCTGTCCCTTCATGACACTCTGTAGGGAAAGGACAGGTTTTCCATTCTGCTCCCTCCACCCCTGTCAGCATTTCCAGGCATCTGCTTGTGTTTAGACCTGACAAATGTGAAGTGTGCTGAAGCTTGTCCTGCGAGAGGTGCTCAGGTGCACACACGTGGTTTGCTGTCCTGCAACTCTTAATTTTCTTCTGTTGTTTCACTGAAAACCATTGTCATTACGTAATGTCACTGCAGAGAGTTGGCTGATGATGGTGAAGAGCCAGAGCCCTGCTCCAGGGCCAGCAGTGATGGCTTTGGAGATGAAACTGAAGGGTGGAAAGGGATGCTTTTCTTGGCTGCTGGACTTGACTACAAACCCTCTGTTTAGTGTTTATTGCACAGATACTGATGGTTTGTTTATGATGTGCAGACTGGTTTGTGCCAGGAGAGGTTTGGGACTCAATGTTCCCTTCCCTTCTGGTTATAGCACTCAGGGGGGCTTGCGAGTGCTGCTGGAGGAGGCTGAGGATGCAAGCGGTATGTGGAAAACTCAGTCTAGCTGGGGCACAAACATCTGTGCAGACTCAAGGCAGTGCAATGGTTTTGCCTGTGTGCAGTTAGCTAAAGTTGTTCTCTTGATTTTGTGCTCCCTGGAAACAGGTGGGATTTTTACTGCCTGTTTTGGGTACATTGTTGGCTTGAAATTCCTAAAGCGCTTGATCACCCAAGGAGCTGTGCAACGCTGCCATCTGCATCACCGCACAGCGAGCAGCCAGGGACAGGCCACCTGCTTCAGAGCTAGAAAGTGCCTCCTAGTTTAAGGGGAAAAAAACTTTTAGGAAGGAGCTGGAGGCAGAACTGGATGAAAAATGGCTTCTTAGAATAACCAAGAACTAGCAGAATCTAAGTGGCGTGAAGAAGGAAGCCCTGGCAAGAAGGCAAGCAGTGTATTATAGCTCAGGAAAGGAAAGGAAGAAAGGACTTCCTTAGGTAGACCTAGGAAAGACTATTCAAATGCATAAGTTCTGCACACACAGGGTAAGAGAAAGACTGAGAAGACTGGAGAGATGCTGGCGGGTACTGCAGGGCAGGCAGATACAGGCAAGCATAATGCTACATGCCCTCTTCCTTAAAGCAGGAAAAATGCCTGGCTTTTGAGTGAAGAGGAAGATGTGGAGCATGGGCTTAAGGGCAGCACAGCAAAAGGACTGAATGCAAAACTGGAAGTTAACAAAGATGTGCAGAAATGAAATCCAAAATTCAACAGCCCACACTGAGTTAAGTATGGCTCCTGATTGCTCAGTGGGAACTTGGAACAGGATCATTTTTAGGTATTTATATACTTTGTTGGGTTTGTTTGGCACCTAAGGGTCCCATGAACAGAAAGTGGGCAGTCTTTGTCCTACAATTTTAAAGGTCCCAAACGTAGGTGCTTAACAAGTATAGCAGCTCAGGGGAAGGACTGTGTATGTGGAGTGTGGGATATTAGTGCATGTATTTAAGAGTGGCGTGCTAAGTGTCCAGGAGCCAATACTCAAGAGCTTGGTGACAGTTTTTTGAAAGACCACTTACAGAGACATGGAGGTAAAAGGGATAAAATGCAACATGATTTACCAAGCACAGTTAACCTGAAATCCCTAACCTCGCATATAAAGGAAATCCAACAGTTCTCCTCCTCTGGGAGTTCAGTGAATCCCATCTTCATGATTTGACTATCTAACAGTATGGATATGTTGGAGAAGATGGGGATTAGTTGAGTACCTCAGAAATGCATGGGAAACTGGCTAATAGTGCCCAGTAATGGTGAAAGGGTTTTGCAGTACTGGATGAAGCTTACTTTGATCACACCTGGCTCAGCACCTCCTTGTTCACACCTACCAGGGAAACCCATCACAACTGCTCTCTACCATTTCTTGCTACGCTTCTCCTTCTGTCATCCATCTCTCTGCTTGCCTGATTTCTGACTGATGTAAATACCTGCCCCCTTCTTCAGCATAATGAACACTAACTCCTTAATATGTGTTATTTTCTACTGTATCTCCATTTCCCTGCTATCCATCTCAGAGCACCAACAATTGCTGTCACCATTGGTCTGCTGTATATGATTAGAACAGTTGGCTTGGGTAAGCACCTTTTGCTTAATTGTTCTTTCCTCTGCTTTGCACTAGTCTGCCTGGTTGGGATTTTTCTCCATTTCAGGCTCTTTGGAACAAGTTTTCAAAGCAGGGTGCATGGCTTTTAACTCTGCCACCAGCTGCTGTACCCTGTAAAACCTGAATTTGCTAAACAGCTAACTTTCCCTTTCATTCTCCGTTTCTTATTCCTGAGGCCTTAAGTGGAACTTGGTAAATGATGTTTCTGTAAGTGAATTGCCTGGTTGAGAAAATTGCCTGCCTGGTTTTATTCCCCCAGGATTGCCAAGCATTCGGTGCTGCTGGTGCTCAGCTCACTCCCAACATGCCCAAAGAAGGGATGTGATCTACCTACATGGAAATCAGGGGCCCTTGGTGGGCCATTGAGCCATCCTCATTCCAGCAGCAGGGAAACAAAAACTCCCAGTGGCTGAGGGGTTCCTGAGGCAACATAAAACAAACCACATCAGAGACCTGTGAAATTCCTGCTCTCCTCCTGTCAGAATTCATCTGGAAAGATCTCCTTTCAGAGGTATTTGTTTAATCACAGTTATTGCAAAGACAGTTAATGGCTGATGAACACACCAATATATTTTAATTGAACATACTGAGCTCGCTGAACAAAACCAGAGCTCTTAACCCTTTCTTAAGTGACATGTTAAGACAAGCTTTTCTACATTCAGAGCCCAGGGAAAGAATGGAGGGGACCTCCCACTGCTGTTAATGGGAGTCACCCCTGTTCATCCCTTTCGTGTCAGTTCAACAATAGGCTGCTTAATGTCTAATCATTTTCATTTCATACAGTAACTGTTCCCATTGGAGTGGGAGAAATGATCTGGCTAAAGGGTGCTCCATGTTGCACCTTCTCTGGCCTCTCCAGCCTCCTGCAATAAGCGCTACTGATCCCGCCCTGAAGGCCTTGGGTGATTTAACACCATTGGCTACAGTTTATCATGATTGTGATGGGACAGATCGGTGAACTAACCACCCCCTCCTGCCCTCAGGGATCAGGACAGGACAAAGCCAGATTTATTCAGGATGCTGGGAACTGCTGGCCCATTGCCTGCCTGGGTTGCAAGACGCACACCCCGTTACACTCCCCTCACCACAGTTTTTATTGATTTCTAAGGAGCACAGGCTTGTGATTAAAGTTTGCTTGTGCTCAGGTACTTCCCTGAATTGGCACTTGGGTCCTTACTCCAGCAGAACCTCGCATTGATTTGTGCTGGAGCACAGGATGAGTAAACCCTCAGGGACTGGCTATATATTTGCAGCATGGTGCTCTTCAGACACATGACAATTTCAGGGCAATTTTGTAACATTAAAACAGCATTACTGGTGTGTCTTTTAACTGGCCATAAATAGAAGCCTTGACTTGTCTATAGCAGTTTGATATTTCAAGCTAGGCAGGAACATTCAGTCCCGGCTCACAATCCATTTTATCACCAAAAAGAAATCCTGTAGGTTAGGCAAGTCAAGAGCTTACTCCTGCAAAACTTCAGTTCGTATCTGTGAGCTGCAGTGAGGCTACATCTAATATTCAAGTGCAGGAAGGAAAGGGAAAGCTCATTCTAAGGCTCATTAGAGATGGCAGAAAGATACAAAAAGAGCAACATCGTTTTACACTTGTAAAAATACCCCTAGTAGATTCATATTTTTTAATCTTAAGTAGAAAAGCTCTGTAACTACAGCAAGGCATTAGTTTCCAATGACTAGCTAACTGGTTTTTCCCTATAGCCTCTGGCATTAAAGCTCTCAGTGAAAAGACACTTTAGAGCTACTTCAGGCAGTTCATGTTCTGTCAATCAGCTCTCAGTCTGGAAGTATAAAGGCAGTAACATGACAAGATTTCTATTTTAATATCTTTACTCTTGATAAGATAATCCTGGAGGAACGGTGGTGATCAAATATTTACAGGCAGCACTCACTGGCACAGTCTATTGTAAAATTAAATACACAAAATTATGTGGGGATAATGCTAATGTTGTGATAGGAGGACAAAAGGCAGTGTGCTTGAAATGAAGGTTGGCTCTTCTTAATATATCCTCCTCTGTGGCAGTAAAGGGAGAACAGAAGAGCAGCTTTCATTTCACATTTGTGATTTTTCTCTGCTTTCCAGTAGTTTGTTAAGTGTATTTGTGTACTTAATGATCTTGATATCTAGGTATGTATTTGTGTGTATGTGTATCCTGTGTGTCTTTCTGGATGCACTTAACTGATGAAGCCTGTTAGTACTGAGCCATTGCCTTGCCCCTTTGTGAGCCCAGGTTTGGTCCCAGCCCTGATTAGAGCTCCCTGGGAATGACCAGGTGCTGCAAGAGGCTGTGCAGAGTCAGAGATAGGTGGGCTAGAGTAAGCACTTACTTCTGGAGAGCTCTTCCTATGGACCTTGCAGACACTCACATGCCCCCAAACAGCCAGAAGCACCCCAAACCTTGGTTTGACGGGCCATGAGACTCACTGCTAATAAACTCAGGGAGGAGCCTTTGCAAAAGCAGATTCTTTTCTTCCCCTTTTCCTTGCAGATCCCTGTTTTGTGGAGGTGGGACCTGCAGTGACATAAAGGCCCTGTCCCTACCCAGGCTGGCCCAGGGGATGAGTCGGCAGCACCCAATGTGCCAGGTCCCCTCCAACGCTGCTTTTTAATGCTACTGTTCTGGGGCTCAGCCAGAACCTGGGAAAACGAAATACTGATTTAGGCTGAAAGGCCAGTGATAGCTAATATGGGAAATTACTCCAGCAATCATCACTCTTTTCCTGTCACTATGGTGACAAAAGGAATGACAAAAGCTTGAGGAGAACAAGAAAAGAGTAAGTGTACTGCAGCTGGGTCAGGATCGGCAGTGCCTGAGAGCTGCACTGGAGCCACATCTCTGATGGATGCAGTTGTGTCCTCTCTGCACATACAAGGGTTTGTATAGTGACACAAGTACTAAGCCCACCTGGCACCAAGTGCCACAGTCAGTGAAGCTACCACAGGCCTAAAAAACATTAATAATCCTGGCTGCATAAGGCTCTCATGCTACAGCTTTAACCCTGATGCCCTACCATTGATTTTTGTACCTCCTTCCTCCGCAGCTCTTTATTATTTGCTGCCTGCCTTAAGGACGGGGTCTGCAACCAGCCTGGCCTCCTACCCACTGTGTCCTCTAATGATGCTCATTAGAGGACACAGGAAGAAAGTCTGATCTCCCCAGCCAAAGCATCACCTGTGATAGAGAGAAGTACATGTCCAAAAGGAAGGGAAGGCACAGAGGGATATAGCCTGGAGGCAACCCAGTGCCAGAGGAGCAGATGAAGCCAGCCAGCAATATGGGCCAGCAAGTTGGGTTTACCTCAAGCCTTTTCCAGAACCTACCATCTCCCCATGAACAAAGAGATGGGCACTAGCTCCTGGATGTCTGAACAGCAGGTTTTTGAGCTTGCTTCAGGAGGGGAATATCTTGAAGAAACTTCAAAGAAGAACTTGGGCAGTGGCAGCAAAAAGTGGAGGTCCAAGGACAACTTACTTAGGAGTCCCAGTGCCAGCAGGTTGGTGCCCATCCTGTAGCAAGACTTCTAGCCTTGGGGGCCAGGATGAAGTTCCCAAGATCAAGCAGCATCCAATGACTTTCCAGTTAAAGTAGCAATTTCTGTTTTCTTGGAATTACCTTCTAAAAAATGAGGTAGGAAGGAAGAATGATGGAGTGCAGGGGGGAACAGAAGAGGGTGCTGAAGAGAGCAGTGGGGAAAACCATCCTGAAATGCCAAACCAAATATCCCCCTTGCCCCACCAAACCTTTCTTTTTGTTAAGAAGTGTGTTTTCCAGCCAGCTTTGTTCATGAGTGATTGTGAAGAGCTCTGCTAATGGGCTATGCCAAGCCGTGGTCACCCTACAGAGCTATTGGCAGGAGAGGTGGAGAGTTGGAGAGGACTACAAGGGAACTCGGCATGGTATTTTTTGATGAGCTGATTATTCAGACATTTCACAAGTGCTGAAACACATCACTCTGTTCTCAGACTCAGAGCCCTGCCAACACACAGGCCAGCTTACATGAGCAGCAGTGGTCTCTCCTTCACAGTGCTGCTGGCCGGTAAGTTAGGAACCAGATGCAGGAATCGGACAAGGTTTTTTCAGCAGCTATTGACCGCAGTGACAACAAGAGGTGGGGAGTGTCTGGGAGGACATAGAAAGCTGAGAGAGGAATTATATAAGTACTTTCATGGCTGTCATTATGTGTGTATTTGAAAGATTTTCCTAGGCTACATGGGCATTATGATTCTTACTGCTTTTTACAGCTAGGGTGTGAGAGAAATCCCAGTTCCCACATGGATTCAGGTGCTTTTATTTAGAGGGGTGCTCAGTCAAGGAGCTGACCTTGACACCCCCACTGTGGCAGCCAGGAGTCTCTGTCTTAGATGTCCTCCTGACTGTAGCCAAGTCAGTCTCCTGAAAGATGAAATGGTCATTTTTCTCCTCTCTGCAACATTAATTACACTGAAAACACTGTTATTTTAGCACAGGATCAAATGAGAGCCTCATATCTGGGGGGTGGGGTGCATGTGTGCTGGGGGAGGCTAGAAACAGCATGGTGCCAATTTCAGAAATACCACACAAAGACTTCAAGGAGCTGATGTGACACATCCCTAGCCCATTGATCTGTCACCACACAAGCCCCTTTGAGCTACCTGGGGTGGCACTGGTCCCAGGGCCTGGTGCATCTGCATCTGGAGCAAGACCGATGCTGAATTGCTGGAAGGCAATTAAAAACCATCCTCAGGCTGTACTCACAGCCTTTGTTGAAAGCACTGTAGAATACCTGCCCTACTGCAATCAGGTCTTTGTTTTCTGCTTTGGTGGAGGTGCTCAGCACTCTGCTGCACTGCCCAGCACAAAGACAAGCCCTGGTCAAGACCCCAGCAAGGGCAAGTGATTGAGGTTTGGTTACAAAGACCATCAGTGGTCAATGAGGATATGCACAGCATACCCTCACTCTTCTAGCAACTCCATGCTTGTACGAGCACCCTGCCTGTCTATAGGAAGTGTATAACTGATCCAGTCACCATCCCCATGTCACAGGTCTTAAAAGGGGGGTGGCTTACTCCACATACTGCTGCAGGATATTACATATTTCATGATCTGCCTTTTCTAATCTCTCCTTATCTCTTACTCCAACCCCTCTTCTATAAAATCCCTTTTTAAGCTGGAGTAAAACACACAAATATTTTCATGCTGCATAAAGAGGCTGTTTTGTGCATAGTGCCGCAGGAGGCTTTTTTAAAATAGAGGACCTTTAGTGCTGTGATAACGGCCTCCTCATTTACACAAATGAAATCTTCCATCCACCTCAGCACTCATCTGCTCAGCAGTCCCCATGCAAAATGGCTGGCACAGACCCACTCATCACAGGCTACAGAATTAATACAGAATATTCCATACTTAATAGGAAACTGCTAAGCAGGAGGTTTGGAAATACCTTGCACATGTAAGTGATGCTCAGGTTTTCCTTCCAGTATGTCCTCAGCAGCAAATCCATTGTCTTCCTTCTATGTGAAATCATAGCTACTTTAAGTACTATAGTGCAAAAAAGGACAACTGTGTGTGTTAGCTCATTCATCAGCACCTTGGACCATCCTGTTTCCTCACCTTCTTTGACACTTCTTGCTCCCTAACCTCCATTTCCTGTTTCTTCATCTCTTGTTCAGGGACCAAAAAGCACAGGCACCATCAAAACAGACTTTCCACTTACTCTGCGTAAACAAAGAGATAGTTTTATAACCTCTACATTTTTTTAAAAGAGCTAATGGAAGATATTGGTGGCCACACTGGACCATGGTAAGTCTTTGACTCAAACTGGCTTTTCAGGAGCAGTATTTTAACAGCAGCACAGTAAAATCTGGAATCAAACATCAGCAATTCTGCTCTAATGATTCTATTTATATTTGACAGCACAAAGACTTCAAACCAATGGACAGAATTCCTCTGCAGTACATAGCAGAGAGACTAAAGAAAAATTACTCACTGTGCATCTTCCTACTTTCTCAGGTCAGGCTGCAACCCTTTAGGGACAGGCTATCGTGGAGCATTTATATTTGTTCTGGAATTCACCACACTGCTGCCAAGCATGCAAAGTACTCCCAGGCTGTGGTCTGGACCTGACCCTGACCTCCTCAAGCCTTCAGGTAGACTGCATCCTAAACTGCTCTCAGCATGGCTCTTATTTAAAGACTTGGAGCATTTTGTTTCTATTCTGAGTTCCCTGGAATTCAAGAGCAAGATTATGGGTGCTCTTTTCATGCGTATCTTGCAGACTAATTTCTTCTCCCTTCCATCTGTTGTTTGACTTCTTTTCCTTCGTTACACGTTAGCAATCAACAACTAACCCATGGTGGGTCTCTCCCTGTGCAGGGCTCTGAACGTTTCTTGTCAAGGGAGCATTCCACATGAATGGCTCCCACTCAGGTTGTTTTCTGCTCCAAGCAGGACATTTGTGCCTGTCTAACCTTAATGTGATTACTATCCCATTAGCAGCTCTACATATTGATTGGCAGAAGTGTTCTCTATCACCTTGAAGTCCAGAAGCATTGTAACAATGTATTAAAAAGAACAAAGAACGAACATAGGATGTTATATATTTCTTATTACAGTACCTTACCTGACAAAACTGCAGCTGTCCAAGTTTATCTTTGCTAGTCTGTAATGAAGACTTGTTTTTTAGGAACTGTCATTCTGCTAAAAGATCTAATTTCTCTATGGTATAATTGCCCACATACAATAATTGAAACAAAAGCACAAATGGAGTCAACACTTTGTAATGTACCTAAACACAGTAGCTGCCTGATTTTGCTAGCACTTTATTTCAGTTTAGACCAAAGGACAATTTAAAAAGATTCCTTGCCAAATACACAATTAGAAGGACACAAGTTATTACTCAGAGCAATACTCTGACTCGGTGCTCTGAGTTGTTTTAGCTGAAATTCAACCTTGGTGATATCCAAATGTCCAATAAAATTGTTCATGGAAAATTCCCATATCTGTAGACCATCATTAAGTTGTTCAGCTGCAGCTCCAGGGTCACTGAGAACTGGAGAATAAGGCCTATCTTCCTGGGGAGTCTCCTATGGCACAGGATGTTTTACAAACACTTTATTACCTGAGAAATAACAAACATAACAGATAGTTACATATAATAACATCATTGATCTTTGTTAGTAAGACAAAAGGTAAGGCTGTTTATTGTTAACAAGTTAGGTGCTCATTAGTATGTTCCAGTAGGAAACACTGACAGCAATAAGCAGAAGGAAATGTTCAGTGGTAAATCCACACACAACACATTTCAGCTCCTATTATAGCCAATGCAATAGAGAAAGGAAGAAATCCTTGCACACAACTATCCTAAAATTATGTATGAGAGCAAAAGCAAGGAGCATTTGTTGGATTTATTATCTACTTTTTCAACAAAGTTCACTTCCAGACAATACAAATGCCTGCCTTTCACTCCTAACCCACAAAATACCCTCCAAAGGAGCTCAGGATCATTTCACAGAAAACAAATATGAAGTGAAGCCACCTCTCTGATGTCCCTGAGTAAGACAGCCCAGTCCACAGCTCTAAGGGCCACTAGGCATAGGAACAGAGGATTAGAAAGGGCATCCTGTGTCATCAAATCTAGCTTCTTACTCTTCAAATCAATTTTGCTGTAATAATCTCATGCAAGAGTCTTTTGGGCACATGATCTCTTACATAAGCTCCTGCAAATGCTCTTTCAAGATCATCATGTCTTGTGTATCCTCATCCACCCTGACCCCATGGTGGGACTCTACCTAATGCCAAGGTATTGCACACCAGTGATCTGGGACCACTGTCCTGAAAATGCCCCCAGTCTCACATGCTGCAGAATAATGAATGGGGTATTCCCATGTCTGCTCCAATTTATGCATCTCTTGATGGTCTGTCCTAGTAAAAGACCTGTAACCTGTGGCCTATAGGGATGCTGGGGAGGGGCTCTTCATTAGGGACTTCAGTGACAGGACAAGGGGTAACGGGTTCAAACTGAAACAGGGGAAGTTTAGACTGGATATATGGAAGAAATTCTTTCCTGTTAGGGTGGTGAGGCACTGGAATGGGTT
>JBAFWW010032991.1:0-10843 GCA_036873685.1 Agapornis canus | reverse complement strand
CCAGTGAGCTGCTCATAGTAAATACCAATGAGTTCACCCATGGAGCAAGCACTTACATACATGGAAGTCTTGAGCCGTGCAGACTGAACCGTCCCCATATTCTCAGCCTGCCTTCAAACAGGAGGTGCTTCAGCCCCTGATCATCCTTGTGGCCTCTCTGGACTCCAAGTCCTTCTTATGCTGACACCAGAACCCTATACAGTGCTTCAAGTGGGGTCTTACAAGAGCAGAGGGGCAGGATTGCCACCTTTGACCTTCTGGTCATGCTAAACCACGGAGACCTCACTTAGCAATGGAGGGGGGGACAGGAGGGAACTCTGAATATTTGTGTCTGACAGTACCATGGTGATTTGGAAGCTGCTGGTTTTTTATGGCCTGATTTCCCCCTATGCTTGTACCAGTAACAGCAGTCATTTAAATACCTTTGTGTTATGAGCTGGGAGAATAGCTACTTGGGAAAAGAATATTGGTTGTTTGCATCACTCTGTGATTTCATATCATGTCATTGTGTGTACATACATACATACTTAGCAATGTATTGTTCCATTCAATTACTTGACAGCTAAAGAAGAAGAAATAAAGAGCAAGGACAATCCTTGTTCACATTAATTTGCTTTCCTACTATTCCTATCACAGAAAAGCAAGGCTAGATTATAAGCATGAGTCAAATCTGTCTGCAGAGAAATGTGTTGTTATAAAATGTACTGGTTTCGTACTGCAGCAGATGCTGTTGCTTCTTTGCTTCCCATTGGGAGCTGACTTTTCTCCTCTTGTATAATCATAGAATCATAGAATAGTTAGGGCTGGAAGGGACCTAAAGATCATCTAGTTCCAACCCCCCTGCATAGCTGGGAGTGAACTCACTGCATTGCCATGGCTCTACATCCATCAAATGTGGTGAGGCCCTTGAATAAGGCTCAGTTTTGCCACCCTACAGGAAGTTGTGGAAGCTCTAAATTAACCAGGAGAAGATTTCAGTGCAGCTGAGGTTTGTATTGCTCTCCAAAGTGCTTGCCTCTCATCATATTCAGTTTGTCAAAGAGTAGGGAGCAAATACCCATTTCCTACCTGTCTGTAGTTCTTTCTGCCTTGCTCATGAGTTGTCTCAAAGAACTCCAGGCTCTAGTTCAATGGATAAGCACAAGCTATTAATCACTGACTTAGCTTTTAGTACTTGCTGCACGACTCTGAAACTCCCTATTACTATGAAATTTCCTTAGAAGGTGTCATGGAAAAATTACATTTCCTGCTTCTCCAACACAGAAATATTCCAAGTACAACTGAAGTGATCTGCTGTGTGTGCCAGGGCCAGGGGCAAAGGGATTATAAAGACACACACTAGCTTTCAAATGTAAGGAAATAGTTTCCGTGAACTCTTTGCTGACTTTTTTCTCCCTGTATTTTCACCCCACTTCCTTGTCCCTTTATAAACTAACGTTTCCTGGCTTGTGGCTGTTTATAAGCTATGCCATTGTGTTCTGGCATTTGTTTATTTGGGACAATCTTGTCTTGCTCTCAGTTTGTGTTTCTTTTTGTGTCAGTTTTCTGTGCAAACAGGCTTTCTGTATTGGGAAGTGCCAGCTCACTGAATACAGTGGATTTCAGGATGAAGTCTTGTTACATGAAGTCCTGTGCTCCCCAACATCAACAGCAGCTTAGGTAAAGCAAGCTTTTCACTGCTGACTTCAGCTGCCACTTTAAGTAGAGCAGGTATACAAGGACACTTGGGGCTGACCTGCATTTTACCCTTTTTTGGGCAATTTATGAAGGGCAGCAGTGGTTGAGCTCTTAGAAAATTGCTACAGGTGTGACATGGAGGGCCTCTCTCATTGAGAAGAAGGATTTCTTTGTTAGAGAGTGGCAAATGCCTTGTCAGAGCAATGTGCATTAACAGAGCATATCTCACTAGAGGGAACTCCTGCAGCATTCTCCAAATCTCTGCTTACATGCAGCAATAGGCTGAGCTGAATGAAATAGCTCCCAATAGCAGTGAGTACCTTAGACTGGAAATTCAACCTGCAAGTGATAAAACAGCAGTGACAAATGCCTCGTTCAGTGAGAAACTCCGTAGTGGCTCTTCTGTCCCATGGGTTTTCAAACGAGCAGCTCTAGCAGCAGGATCTTACATTGCATTGTTTTCCTCTGCCCTCTCTGACATCTGGAAAGCCACATTCTAGTCGCTCTTGTCTCCTGTGGGAGATTTCACAATAAATAATCGAGAGAGCCTTAAGAAAAGCCAAGCTACCTTCAAGTAAAGCTGTACCTCTTGTGAGCTGGAAATTCCATCTTTCGGGTAAAACAGGCATGGCCAAAATCTGAAGGACAGGTGTTTGTGGGATTCGGAAAGTATTGTGTGCCGGGCTCATAAAATCACAGACAATGTGCCCTTCCATGCTGATACAGCTGTCTGTCTCATGCTTCAACTAGGACAAATTCATCCCTATGCATTCCTTTGCTACTGACTGGCCTTGCTGTGATGCACAATGTTATTCAGCATTAATGCAGCAGATGATAAGCTGCTAAGGTTCATCTCTTTTAAAGAGGGATCTGAGCACGGAGTGCCTCACAACGATGAAATAATGATGTGTCAGGGAAGCAGAAACTCACTGCAGAAAGAGGTGAAGAAGCTTTCAGATTGCTTCACATGCCAAAAAGGAAATGCTCTTTAGTTGGCAAATGTGGCTTGTTGACAGCTGTGTCACATCTGCACTGCTTGTGAAGAAGCTTATTTGCCCAGTCATTTTCCTGTGATGTAATTAACCATTCTGTTTAACATTCACAAGAACATTTGTTGATGGCCTAGAATGTCTTCATTCTCTGACATTTAAAACTCCTCAGGAGTTGGCCTGACCTTTACCCTAGGCTGGAGCTTTGGGAAAGGCTTGTGCAAACACCCATCAGACCAACAGGGCAAGAGGAGACTCAAGATGTGCAAAGACTCACAAAAAATACCTTCTGTGCCCAGAGGCATTGCTCAGTCACTTCCCTTTAAGCTCTGCTTGGCCAACCCTACATGTCTGGCTTTGTCAGCAGTATGATCAGCACCATGGTTCAGCAAAAAAGATGAGGAAAAGACAGATAAGCATCATTTGTTCTGTCTCTGTCCCTGCGAAAGGAGAATGTGTGTGCTCTTTGCTCTAGTGATCAGTGCACCATTCCTTTGTGCTGGAGCCAGGGTGATAATCTTTACTGAAGGCTGAGTTGGAGGCAGCTGAAATTAAGAATATGTGATCCACACTCTCACTATTAGATAGACTCTCAACAAAGCTAAGAGGCAAATAATTCAGGATCATCCCAAAGGAATGAACTCCTTCAAGGACTATGCCTGGGGCAATTAGCTGAGTTGTGCCAACAGAGGGAGCCCAGCCTCCTGGAGAGACTTCCAGTTATTGGGAAATTGCACTCCTTTTGTAAGTGACACAGCCAGTCGGTCATACGTGGTCGTTAGTTACTGGTGAGAGGCAGGAGAGACTGAGTGGTCCACTGCCATTTAGCATGATATAAGGCCCTAGGTATGCTGTCCTCTTGCGCTGGTGCCTCCTGGATGTTGGGCTAAGAAAGGGAGGCCGATCAAAGAAACTTCTTATGCCAGTGAGTATGAATCAGGGAAGCCCAAGAAGAAAGAGTAACTATAAAAGCATCTATGTGTGATGAGGTTAGTATGTCAAAAGGTCTAGAAGATGACACAAGGAGAACAAGAACATGTTGTAACATAAGGAAAATATGCAATGTGCACAGCTCATCCGCTGCTTTGCAGGGACCGTGGGTCACAGTAACCTCTCCTTGACACTGCCAAGGTAGACCTGACCTTGCTCACACCAGGTGAGGATTAGTGCAGTGGATGATTTAGGTGCTGTGAGCAATGAAGTAGCTGAACTGATGAAACTGATTTTCAATGGACTTGACTTTTGCACTTGGATTCTCTGATGTCTAATTATGTGCACAATCCAGCCAAGGAACTTCCCCTGATTAAGGCACTTGTAGCTTCACTTTCTCCATCTGCTTTGGGTTCTCTAATATGTTATGAGAGTGTGTTATGTGCTTATGCCTTCTCCTCAGTGTGAGCACAATGCCAACTTCTACAGCTACCTATAGACTGTCAGAAAACATCTAGAAGTGAGTATCTTTGATCCTAATACTTTGAAAATAGCCATCATTCAAAAGCTGCCAGGGAAAGAGGAATCAAAACAATCAAGGCAGCTTCACCTCATGATAGATATTATCTGCAAAGGAAACCGGGTTAGGTGCTGCCAAACAGATGTGGAACTGGTTTTCAGTACTGTTCCACTCCCAGGTGGTCATCCAAATAAAGAAATCATCCTTGCAAACTAGCTGCACAGACAGAAAATCCCTGTGTTGCCTGTGGCAGCTACAGACATGTAGCAGGGGCAGTGTGAAATGGACATCCAACCATTCCAGACCTATTCATGTGTGTACTGAGGAGATGGAGGGGCCTGGGTGTGGAAAGAAAGATACACAGATAAGGACAAAAGCGCTGCTAACCTGATACCACTCTCGAAGTGAGTTGAGAATGACTTGTGTCAGCCTTGTGCTCTCCTCAGTTTGTCCTTCACAGTCTCCCTTGGCCACCTAGAGGTGCCCAGTTGCCAGGGGATCCCAAAGGGGATGCTGAGGCAGCCACATCTCTTTTCTCCACTGAACAACTTTGCAGATCAGCCCCCTTTGCTTTGGTGTTGTGAACTTTCTTATTTCCAGCCTTCTTTGACCAAGGTGAGTATGAGGAAGGGAGAATGGGGCTTTCCTTCCCTGTTGTGGCAGCACAGTCTGCTTGGAGCAATGGCCTTGCCACCAGATTTGTGTCAAGGCAGTGTACATGTGTCCCTAGTAGGGCCAGGAGCCTCAGTCCTAAGCATGCTGCAAGTGTGGACTGAGGGGATCATTCTTCCCCAAATATGGCTTTCACAGCTGAGTCACAAACATTACATGAACTGGGAAAGGCCATGTCAGGTGTTGGAGGCAGATACTGCAGCGCATCGTCACGAACCTGCTTGGACATCCACAGGGTAGGTTTGTGACTGGAACAGCCAGGCAGTTTGCAAAGCAGGTTTTACAGGCACTCTGAATGCCACCTTCCTAACAGTTTCCCTGGTACCGACCCAGCCTGGTCATGCTTTTCACAAAGGCTGGGAATTCACTTGAAGAAATCATCACAAATGTTGGCATGACCAGTATTTACTGAGGGGAGAGTTTGCTAGAGGCACAAACTGGCAGCAGGACTGAAACTGCCCTTGCTTTACCCACAGCCTCCTCCTGCATTTTTATGGAGAAGGTGCTAGAAAAGGCACTGTGAAAGTAGTGTTGCTCCTTTGCAGTAGGTGGAATGAGAGAAACATGTCAGCAAGAAAGAAGAGCCTCTTAGGCTTGAGAGACCCACGGCAATCACATAGGTTCGTATTTCAACTAATGTCAGTCTATCAGCAAAGTTACATTTTCTGACCTAGTGCCACCCAAACTGCACTTTGCTGGCCACATTCAACCTAAACCAGTTCAGACGTGTCCCCAGGGGTCTGCCAAAAGGTCAGTGGCTCACCTCAGCCTCTCAAGCGGCAGCACAGATCCTTCCAAGCCTAGCAAGATGGTGCAAGGGTAAAATGTTCTCTCCTAACCTTGCTAGAAAAAGGCCTAAGGTGTCTGGCCATATGAAACCTGTCCTTTTCCTCATTTCAAAAGGAACCAGAAACAGGCATAAATATTTAGGGGGATGTGTGATGGGAAAAGGTTGTTTCATTGCTCCAAACCCTCTCAAGTACACTTTTCAGCTCCTAGGTGACTGCAGTGGAATTATCACTCCAACTTCCAAAATAACTCCCTTTCCCTGCAAATGAGACCAAATAAAAGAGGCTCGGTCCTGCTGCTTTCAGTCCAGAACTCCTATTAAGGCAAAGGAGTGCTGATGACTGGGGTTTTGGAATGGTGAAGCTGTAGTGATGTATAGAACCCGTTCACTAGAATGGCAAGGTTTGGTGGTGTAGGATCTGACTTTTATGTTAACGCATGGAAGCACACAACAGGCAAGTGTATCCAAATGTTTATTCTTTAAAAAGCAAAACTCTTTAAGTAACAAGGGAAAATTTCTTGATGAGGAAACTTATGTAGCAATAAAAACGTTACGAAAAAAATGTCTTCTCTTTCATTTACAGGAACTTAGTGCAGTTATTCCAGATGCAGGATGTCTCTACACAATATATAACTATGAAGGTTTCTTCAGCAGCTTGGGAAATGAACAGAAATCATCTGATCTCACCACGATGACATTTGCATCTGCTACATTTAATTCTTACCCTGTTTGCCTATTCGAAGTCCATTAAGATGGCACTTAGGGACATGGTTTGGTGGTGAAGTCAGCAGTGTTAGGTTTACTGTTGGAGTCAATGATTTTAAAAGTCGTCTTTTTCAATCTAAATGATTCTGTGATTCTCCAATTCTGGTATTTAAAAGTGCTTTAGGTCCCTATTCTCTCCATTTTCTCCTGGACAGAAGTATGCAGAGCAGAGGAAACTGCAGGTAAACAATTCCAAAAGGAGTTTGGACTGGAATAACAAAGAGTTTGAGTGAACCTGCACAAGAGCATGCCTACTCAGATATAATTTTATGTAAGTTACAGCACTGTGCCATACATGAAGAGGCACCACATGCAAACCCAGCAGCTCCCTTAGAAGGCAAGTGCTGGTAGTGTACCAGGAGCTCTGGCTGGAGAGGACAACCAGAAAGTGTTGGTGGGTCGACTTGTGTTGACTCAGCAGTGCCCCTGGGAAAGCCTTCTCCAGGCACACGGCTCTATCATCTGCAAAGACATGTTTTAGGAGGCACCAGCTCCCTTCTTTACTCTGAATTGCTATGCGGAATGTTTCTATGCAAGTTACTCAAGCCTTTACAAAGGCGTGTAGAATGGAATCAGACTCATGCTGATGCTAAAGCCTCATCAGTAGGTTGCTAATGCTGCAGCCCAGGCAGATGTTTTTCTTGTGAAAGAATTCAGGATAGTCCCTGTATTTTCTGTCCTGCAGAACACCTCAAAAGCAAGATTTTAAAGGCAGTGAATTAGAACAACACTTAAGAGTTGTGCTTTTCAGACAGGGTCCAAATCAAAGATGCATCTTTCATGGTATACTTCAATAAATGCAATCAGACATCAGCACATTACATAGAATTCCCGTGCTGAGCTGAAAACAAAAAGCCAAGGAGCCTCGGCAGGAGGAAAATGCTCTCCGCGCTTGAAGGGGGCTCTTTCCTGGGACCAACCTCCCCGGCGGGGTCCGCGCTGCCCGGAAAGGATCCCAGCGAGGATGCGCTTGACTCCTGCGGCGGCGGGGCTCAGGCATACCGTCTGTCTCCGCTTCGTTGTGGCTCCGCTGGGCGAGAGAGCCATGAGGCCGCGGCCGGGACCGGGACCGGGATCGGGAATGGGGCGAGAACCGTGCCTAGGCAATGAGGTGGCCTCGGGCAGAGCGCTGTGCTGCCCTGGGAGATGAGCTCCCCGCGGCGGTCACGGACCGCGGGCAGCAGCGGGGCAGTCCGTCTGCCAGCGGCGCTCCTGCGGCGGGAGAGGGCAACACATCCCCTGCCTCAGGACCTCCTCCTCTTGCCCCGAACCCGAGCCTCCGCCTGCCCCCAGCCCCCGTTCACCGCTGCGGCTCACCCCGGCAGGGAGCGGCCGCAAGGAGAAGGAGGAAGAGGAGGAGGCGCAGGAGCGTGTCCGTGGCCGCTGCTGGCGGCGGAGGCGCGATGGGAGCTGGCTGTGCTGCCCGTGCTGTTATCACCCGCCGCAGGCTGACAAGGCAGAGCGGAGCAGGGGCAGTGCCGCGTTGCCCCATTCCAGAGCCGGTTCTGGGTGCTGAGGGAGCGGCGCAGGGAGAGAAAGGGGCTGCTACAGGCTCAGCAGCGGTTCTTTTATGCCCGGGACAGGGAGAACCATGGCACTGCACAGCCCCGAGCATCGCTCGGGGTCTGCGTGGGACCCCGAAGACAGTCGTTCCGTTCTCATGCAGGAGGTTTGGGTCCTGGAGCTTGCCTTACTGGCTAGCCCCGTGGGACTCCACGCTCTCATCCGATGGGGGTTGCTCCCCCAAGCACCCTGTTCCTGATGTTCCTGTAGGAATGAGACACTCAAATTTCCATAGGTAAAGCCAGTAACACCAGCCTCCTGTTGCATTCCTCTGCACAGACAAGTCACTCCCTCATCGTGATTGTCAAGGCATTTTGCTACCTTTTGTTCTAAAGCAGGAAAAAAAGACATTGTCTGGGCACCCTTAAAGAAGATCAAATGCCATATTTCTGAGCTTGATTTACACCTAAGCTTAGTTCAACTATGGTCAACACAATTTCATTGTTGAAATGCTATTCTTGAGATGCTGGAGAGGGACTCTTCCTTAGGGGGTTGCAGTGATAGGACAAGGGGTGATGGGTTTTAACTGAAACAGGGGAAATTCAGGTTAGATATAGGGAGGAAGTTCTTTACTGTAAGGGTGGGGAGGCATTGGTGCAAGGTTGCCCGAAGGAGTGATTAATGCTCCATCCCGGGCAGTGTTCAAGGCCAGGCTGGACAGAGCCTTGGGCTATGTGGTACAGCATGAGGCATCCCTGCCCATGGCAGGGGTTTGGAACTCCATGATCTTATGGTCCTTTCCAACCCAAACCATTCAGTGATTCTGTGATTCGTAATGAGTTTTGGTATGAAAAGTGCTTTTGCACTTCATTTTGGTTTTTTGCAGCCAGTCCTGTTTCTCTCTTCCACAGGTATTTGTGAACATCAAGTTCTATTGCTGCTGTTGTCCTGCCCCAAAAACTCCAATGCCTTTTGTATCCCTAAATGACTCTAGGCCAGGGTTTAGGTTTTGTACCACGTATCTTTGGTTTGTGACATGTTTAGAAATACGCAGGAATTTAAGATTTGCAAGTGTGTTCCTAATTCTGTCTCTCTCTGCAACTTTCTAATCCCTATTTACTTACATATTTCCTTGCTGTAGACTACACATCTGAAACTTTCAGCAAAATCAGATAAAACCCAGACAGATTTCAGTGAAATATTTCTGGTCTGTGAAGAGGAAATCTGCTCATGAATCATTATTAGAATAATTTGAAGCTGAGCACATTATAGTCATTGTGTAGAGCTGGCTGGACTTTAAGCCTAATAAAAAGACTTTCCTCAAGTAGGAGTTGTTCAAAATAGACATAGAAATCTGTTATGTTTTCAAATAGATGGAAATAAAGCAAATATGAGTCTATTACAAAATGAACTACTCCTCCAATAAAAAACTCCAACCCCCTCAAAACCAACACCCCCCACCCCAAACTGCTTTAAGCCAATTTCAGTCCAACAAAGGATTCAGGTTTAGAGCAGCTGAGTAATTTTTGAGGATGTGCTTAAGATAGTTGTGGTCTTTTGATTGAACTGATGACATCACTTGAGAAAGGAGTGACATAAGGCTAGTGACCACATGAAAATGGGAACACTCATTGGAATCAGCACAAAATCTTTGAAGTATTCTCTTTGGACACAAACACTTTAATCCTCTGTATTACTGTCCTTGCTTGTGTTGCAATTAAGGATAAATGAAGCCAAATGTGGCTTACACCCTAGAAGATACTAAAGCTGCTATCTCAGGGATTACTCCCTTAAAGCACTCAGTGTAGGTCCACTCTTCAGCGTATTTGGACTCTGTAGTAGAAGCGTAGAATGGTTTAGGTTGATTACATTGTTCTGTCAGGAAAAAAAAGACCTGCTCTTGAGTTGAAAGGAAGGAAAAACTACTATTAATAAGTTTGCTTAATTCTCAGTGGATTGCCTAAAGTAGCATGCAAACTAGCAAGAGGGACAAGAGTTCATTTCAGCTCCTTCAAAGGAGATGTTTAGAGACAAAGGTGTTTGGGGAAAGACATCAATAACATTTTGGGTACATGTGATCACCATTGTGGCTACTGTCAATGGCTGTCTTCCCCGTTAGCTTCTACTGCCCTTTTTTCCACTCCTTCAGATTGCTTGAATTCAGGGAGCCTCTACACACAGGATACATGGAGAGGATGCTAAAAATGATGCCAAAAACATGAGCACACCAGTTTTGCTTACCTAGAATTGCTCAGGAGTACACAGGTAGGACAGAAGAGTGAGTGAGCTGGAGGGATTCTTCAGAGAAGAAGCTGCTGAAAAAAAGCAGTGATTCTGATTTGCTTGGAATTCCACATTTTTTACCTTTGGTTTTCTTTGAGATAGTCAAAATTCCCATAAAATGAAGTCGATTAGGACACTCAAAAGAATCATTTCACTTCTTTCCAAATACTGTTCTGCTGTGAGACCAGAGTACTTAAATTTAGGTCCACAGTTTGCCATTAGTGTTTGAATAAACCCTTTAATTTTCTAAACCCCAGTGATGTTTGTCAATGTGCTTGAATCCTCATTCTTCTGCTCCAGCAGTGCACTTTCCATTTGGACAGCTCTGCTTTGTGTTCATGGTACACACCATTTGAAACAAACCCTGATCAATACTTCTGGGGCCTCTAACACAAGGGGGATGCCGAGCTGTTGGAGCAAGTCCAGAGGAGGCCACAGAGATGCTGCAAGGGCTGGGGAACTTCTCTGGAGACAGGCTGAGAGAGCTGGGCTCCATGGAGACCTTAGAGCCACTTCCAGTGCCTAAAGAGGCTACAAGAAACCTGGAGAGGGGCTTTGGGCAAGTGCCTGTAGGGACAGGACAAGGAAGAATGGCTTTAATCTGACAGAGGGGAGATTGAGATGAGCTCTTAGGAGGAACCTGTTCCCTGTGAGGGTGCTGAGACCCTGGCACAGGTTGCCCAGAGAAGCTGTGGCTGCCCCATCCCTGGCAGT
>JBAFWW010032990.1:0-19363 GCA_036873685.1 Agapornis canus | reverse complement strand
TTTTTTTTTTTTTAAAAAAAAATTTTTTTTTTTTTTTTTTTTTTTTTTTTTTTTTTTCATTTTCTACTTTAAAACATGTAGCAAGGATTTGAGTAATGCAGATCCGGCACCAAAAGGTAACAGGTTCTGAAAATCACAGTACAGTTTTAAAATTCTTCGGTTAATTAATGATATTTAAAATGATAGCCACTTTGAGTAATGATATAAATTAGAGGTCTGTAAACAAGTTGTGTTTACCTATAGAGCTATTGATTGCAGCTACAATGAGAGCAGTTATAGAAACTCAATGCTAAACTGAGCTACACCTTTGAGGAAACAAGTTCTTATTAAGTAGTGTGGTACAGGGTAGCACGATAGGTAAAATACAATTTGGCACCTCAAGTTGCATGTAAGATCAGCAGAAATAAAATAAAGTAAGTGCACTGTCTTCCAACAAAAATAAACCAGTTGGTTTCACTGCCTTAGGATTGTCAACTATCAAATAAATCACACGACACACAAGTTCAACCCCAAATTACAATTCTAGTAAAGCAAGATAATATTAAAATGCACACCCACAAGGATAGTAAAGTATAAATTGTTTTCTTTTTTTTTTTTCCCCCCCTCTCCCTTGTCAGTAGAAATAATTTACAACCCACAAAAGGACTCCTTGGTGAAACCACTAACTACAGACATGGTCATGGAATGTAGCTCAGTAGACTTGTTTCAAATAGAAAGGCAACATTATCCTGAAAAGGTTTGGTCCTCTTATAATTCACTGAACTGTAGCCACCACAGTCCCTTGGCAGATGTTTTAGGAGAATTGTGTGTTTTCTGATTCTCTCTTGTTTGAAATATAATATCTTCATGATAAAGCTGGATAAAATTTGGCCCCATTTACAGATGTTTGATCAATGTTGAATGTGGAAGAACAACACTGAGAGCACACAGGGGGAACCCTCATTGATTGGTCTCACAGCATATTTTTTTCATGAAACCACTTTTCCTTCTATACTTCTTTTCCTCTTTGTTCATATTCTCCTCAGTGTCCTGGAGGGGAAAGAAACCCTTAGTCCAAATGACAGAAAGACATTTCACTGTTTATTTACATGTGGATCACTTTGGCTAAGAAGTCCTGGTGAACCAGAGTTGCCTATTTCTTGTGAATGTCCTCATGCCGTATAATTTTGTATGTAATCCAGTAAAAGATGTTGAAAATGAGAAAGGCGAGTGGGAACGCAGCACGGGATATTGTATCAATCCTTTTTGCACGGTCAACAAACTTCTTTTTGATGGAATCTGAATCCTTTGGTGGTGCTGGAAGTGGGTTGGGTGGGGTGGCCTTGACTGCTGTGCCATCTTTGACTTGGAGGCAGTGACCCATCCCATAGCCACTGAAATTGAATCGACTGTCACGAGTGACTTCATCTTCCTGGGGGATAAATAAGACAAATAAGACACACATTACCTGTCTATTGAGCATACCATACACTGGAGTAGTGGAGGTGCACCCCTCTGAAGCACCTAAGCAAATTATCTGCCTAAACTGTGACACAAACTCCAGCTTTCAAATACAAGCAAGTTATTAAAACTCACACAAAAAATGCATGGAAGTTAGATGACTGTTAGCATTTGTGAATCAGAGCTTTAATTTTGCTAGCTATGACTAAATCAAGTGCTCTGAGGGAAGAGATCTGATGCCACAGGTTCCTCATTGCTCTCCTTAGGCTTGCTGTGGGAAGGAAACATGGTCATGTTGTTAGCCGGGAGCCTGCTGCAATCTGATTGAATTGAGAGATCCAGGAGCCCAGGCTCATGGCAATGTGCATCCAGTGTTAAGTCTAACTGCAGCCTACAAACTGCAGTCTAACTGCAGGTCTACAAAACAAGAGTCCCTCCTTGCTCACTGGAGTGCTCTGATGCTTGTGTCAGAATGCTCTAAATGCGCTGGGCACTAGAATTTAGTGGTAACCGGGTGTCAGGTGCAATAGCAGAAGCTAATGTAGGACCATCTTGCAGAAATCTATTTTCTCTCTTGTCTGATGGGTAATATTTGGTTTTCAAGATATGAGTAACTATCACTGAACTTTATCACCGTAACTTTGATGAAGGGTTTCTGCCCATGCTGTTAAATTCTCACTGCCATTTCTTCTGTCTTATCAGACAAGTAGCAGGAGGTTGGAACTAGATGGTCTTAAGGTCCTTTCTAACCCTCACCATCCTATGATTCTGTGATATTAATACACAAGTTAACAGCTATTGACAGCCCTTGATAAGGGATTCAAAGCCAACAAAGATGCAGCCTTATTCCTTTTCATTCTAGCTGGGATGAACTGCAGGTCCAGCAGCTCACCCTAGTTAAAGACCTTTTCTTCAACCAGCAAATATTTCATTGTTGACTTAAAATGACCACTTCTTGGGCTCGTAAAGAGCCCACTTCCTCACAGGCAGTACTCCCTCATATCTCTTGCTAAACCACAGCTTTCTAATCTTAACAGAGAATGAGAGACTGCAACAAAAAAATCCAAAATATCACAGTAGCAAGATATTGAATAAAGAGCACATTTGCTTAACTTGGGCATGGGGGGAGAGGACAATTTATACCTATTCAGGATGTAAATCACTGCTTCTTTGCAGAAGCATCTCTTTCAATAATTGAATTTTTCTATCTCCCAGCTCCACATTTGGAATTTAATATATCAACAGACTTGCTCTCTTTACCTTGCAGCTGACATGCAAACATGAATAACCAGTACTGTGTTCCAAGGCTACCAAATAAGAGTCACTCTGACTGCTTATGACATTGAGTACTTACGGAAGGAGGGTAGGCAATAAACAGTGTTTTGGAGCTCCTGTCACTTCAGCCTGAGGACTATTCTACAGTGTACCCATGAGCGGTGAAAAATTGTGGTATTGCAAGGCTGTTTGAGCACTTATCCAGAGTTTATATCCCTTTCATTTCAAAAGCTCACCATCATTAAGAAAAAGATGCATGGTCCTCTCCTTTTTCAATTTTATTTGTTTACAGTTTCAGTCCTTCTGTGAAACCTCTGAAATTCTGCTTGTCCTACTGATTAGAAATATGTAAAGTATTTTAAAGATGAACCCACTGAGACCTAAGGTCTGGATAGATCTGTAGGCAAGACTTCTCTTGTGTGACTTAACACCACAAAGTCCCCTAGTAACACAGGACACTGCTTTCCTTGCAGCGCTTTCTCTTTTTCTGACTTTGAAGGATAAAATGCATGCCCAGGACACAGGAGGGGATTAAAAAGGGTGACAGATTTTCAGCAGCTGTGTTGCCATATGTACTTCATTCATTTTTAAAACATTTAATTTCTGTTACTCCTGAGAGATCTATGGGAGGAAAAAGAATATACTGAGCTTAACAGGACTTGGAGAATCTCAACTTCTGCTGTGCCCTGCTGGGTCACACCTTTGTCATGTGGGGCTGAGCAATTCCTCTTCAAAGTCACAGCCCTGCTTTTAAGCTTACAGTGTTGTAACTCGAGCAGGAAGCCATCTGAGTTTAGGGACAGGGATGCTTAAATCACATTCTTTCAGGTCTTCAGTTCCTCACCTTTAGCTGTAAAGAGACACTCTTTTCCCAATGGGATCTCGAGCCCTGCTTTTCCCTCCACAGGGAGTTGGTTGTGCCACTTCTTTCTCACAAAAAAACAGAGGGAAGCATGCCCCTTCTCCATGCTGCTTTTTTATTTAGGACTGCAGTAGATGTTGATTTACACTCAATACAAGAGTTGCAGCCTTTACCTGGGGTGTGAGGAGAACATGGTCTATTTCCTGCTCTTCAAGTGCTCTGTTTCCTGCTCATCAAGTGGTTGAGCAGATTTGAATCTCCTTGCCAATAAATCTCTGGATGGTTTTGTTACCTGTTCTCCCAATATGAAGCTGTTTGCTGGTTGAAAAAAAGAGTGTGGGTTTAAGTAGCTTTTTTTCTAGCCTTTAACAGAAAAACTTTTTTCAATGATTAAATTAATTAAGAAAATGGTACTGTATCTACCCTGCTCTTAACATAGTGGATATTTCTTTCTTTAACCTAGGGTTTTGGTGAAATACTGGGTTATCTACCTAAGGTTCTTTCTTGTGGGGATGCACAGTGACTCTTCATTCTCAAGGTTGTACCATCAAGTTCATATCATCTGACATACCCTACCATGGAGATTTGTCCAAAGATAGCCTTCAACCTGTGCTGTTCACCAACTAGTCGCTAGTACAATAGTTCAAATGACTTTGCAAGCATCTCTATCATTATATTAATCAGATTGCACATCATCCTTTTAAACCAGACAGGATGCCACTTGCTTAAATTCTAGGCTATTTATGTTTTTTGTGGATTTTAAAACCAAAATCAAAGAGCAGACAGATGACATTGGACATCTATTGGAGTGGCAGAATCCACTGCCATTGAAAGTCATAACTTATTCCTTCTACAGGGATGTGAAGTTAGTCTTGCATAATACGTAGTCATAACTCAATCTGTCCTTGATAAAGACATAGAGAAACAGGGTCACAAACTAGGATGAGAAGCAGAAAATAAACACATAGCAAGATTAAAGTGTTCTTTTGCTGGTTTTCTCATGCATGTTTTCTGAGCATTACAGAAGAATTATTTGAAAACTAATTATATTTCCTTAGATTTAGGCAAATGCTTTCTACAGATGAGTTTCAGCTGCATAGGTTTATGTGTATTATCTTATGGTGTCATAATGAACATGCTTCAGTGTTGGTTTTAAACAATTTTCATCAAGCAAGAACTACATTTTTCTTAGTTTTTAAATTGCCGTTATGAATTTAGTTATTTTGTGTACTTTACAAAGTAATGGCATTAGATTCTTTTGACTTAGCTTTACAGTCGGCAATATGTAAATCAGAGATGTTTATGACATGATTTTCTTTCTTAATCTTCAATATTTGTGAAGCTTTTATTTCTACTCCATCAGGTCTAGAATGTTATCTATGCCACCAGCTTCATACCAAAACAACCAGTAATGGGAAAAAATGTTCAGTGCCTTGCATGCTCCGCTTTCTGTACAATGCATTCTGAAGTGCTTTTTCATGACCCCTTTTAAATGCTTATTATCAGCATTGACTCAGTTTTAACAATGAGGAAAATGAGAGGCTAGCTTCAGTCTATTAAACTTGATCTCTGATGTGATTTATTTGGTTATTTTTGCTACTTTTTTCCCAAAATATGATGGGCAAACAGTTTAAAAAGCTATCTGGTTTAATTAAATTTCATGGACATTGGAGATTATTTTTAAGTATAGGGTAGAGACCATTAGAGAGATTTTCCTTTTGGCATTCATAAACACAAAGTTAGAAACTCACAATAAACTCAGACTTCGATGCAACATGGAATCAGTGGAATTAGTCACCCAAATAGCTTTGGAGAGTTAATTCCTAAATCACCTTCATGATTTTGAGACCCCTCCCATCTCTCATGACTTTACATAATTCACAGTGTGGTTTTGCAAAGACACTTATGCTCACACCGCTTCAGTAATTAGGAATCACTGAGTATGTGGATGGAGGTAGTTCAGCTAAGAAGCATGTTTGAGCTTTCAAATCCTCTTTAGTTCCCACAGAAGGCTCTTACCAAGCTAAATTGCCAGGAGATGAGAAGGAAGGTCCTTTCATTGATTAACTGTTTAAAAGGTAGTAGTGGAGTTTAGGAATAAAAGATCAATTCCATAACTGAGGGATTCACTGGAGGCAACCCCCAGGAATCTGTGGAAGAACCAGTAAAAAGGAAGACATTTATAAATGAGCTGGGACAAAGGTTCCCAAGGGAAGGTACACAGGTGAAATGGGCTGTTCAAAGTGGACAAATCTAACCCAGGTTTCCAAAGGATTTCTAAATGCTGAGTGACTAAGTAACAACATGACAATAAATAAAATACAGGGTTGATAAGTGCAATGCAAAGCAATCACAAAAAATAACCCTAATAACACATAGATAGTAATGGGCTCTGTCCTGGGTTCAGGACAAGTAGGAGTTTGTGTAATTACCAAGTAGATTATTCTGACAACATTAGTGCTCTGCTACCCAGAAGGGCAAATAAAATAGAATACAGCATTCTGCCACTTCATCCACTCACAGTGTGATCAGTTTTTGGACACAAGGAACATTTCTGGTCACTCAAGATCCATACAGACATAGCAGAATTAGACAAAATGCAAAAAGGAGCAGCAAGAATGAGAAAACACATTCTGCATGAAGAGAAATAAAGTAGATGATATCTCTTCATCTTAGAAAAGCTGTTTGGGGGTGGATATTACAGAGATTATAAAAACATGGTGAAAATAAATGAAGGAAAATTAGGAAGTTACTAATTGTTGGTGTTTGGTTGTTTTGGTTTTGGTTTTGTGGGTTTTTTTTGTTTGGTTTGGGGTTTTTTTTTGGGTTTTGTTTTTTTTTTTTTTTTTCCTCACTGTGGCAAACAGGATATATCACAATAACACCAGGAAAAAGAAAGGGAGAATTAATTTTTTTAAAGGGAAGTTATCATTAATTTGTGTGTGTAAATCATTAACTGAGAATATTTCAGATTTTGAAAACAACAATACGGCACAGATTCATAGGTACTTGTGCAGTTATTGAAAGTGCAATCTAGTTCATGGAAAAGTGTACCCTTGGTTGCTTATTTTTAAAAGACAGTAAAGTTCTTCTATGTTTATCTTGGAACTTTTAAATACAATTTGTCTCAATATTCATGCCTGACCACTGCTGGGGAAAAGATTCTGGAACAGAGGCCATTCCTTCTCATCAAATATGCCATGTCCTACAGGAATTCAGGTCTTTCATCTCTTGATAGCATGCTGGGAGTTGGAACCAATGTTGAAATGTCCTGCGTTTCTCCAAGTTTTTAGTACTTTGAGTGTCGTGGTTTTGTTTTTGTGGTTTTTTTTTTTTCACATAGTTCCATCATGAGGCTAAATCCTGCTGACATAGAAAGAGTTGACTTACAGTTTACTTACTGGAACTGTAAGTTCCAGTTTCTTAGACGTGTGTAAAACAGAAAATAGAGCAAGCTTTGGTGGCATTTGTTAATAAAGAGTTCACTAACAAACTTCTCTGAATAGTTTCACCCTGAAGAGCTCTGGATCTCAGCTCACCTATGCCAGATGCCATTCCCACTCCTCCTTAGTCTAGGCTTCAGTGGAGCAGGAGCTGATGCAAAATTGTCAGTTTCTCACCTCAATCCTTTCCAAAGTATAGATATGGCACATCACGAATTTGGCCTAAGTATTGTCTTTCCTAAATATTCACCAAGAAATTCCATCAAAAACATGTCCTCTGTTCAATCCTACTGTGTAAGGCTGCCTTATCAGGACCCACAACTCTGTGACAGTAGTATTCACCTTTTTTCTACCTCTCTTAACACCAATTTTCCTGATCACTGAGGTTTGTTTTTATTTTCATTTATATACTAATGCCTTATTGTAAATAGCACTGACATTTTAATTAATGGAAGAAAAATCAGTCATTCTCATTGGTAAGGGTTTCTAATGGACAAATTTCCATTTGCTTTAGAAAGCTGTGTTTAATAATACCTCCTGTCTCCAATAAACACCAGAAGAATCTCTGAAGCATGAGTGATTTACTTACTCATTCTGTAAGAACAGCAAGTGAACTGTTGTTAATACAATAATGAAATTGTAGTTAATGTGGCTCTGCCCTCTTTGAGTAGGAACTGAACATTATCCAACTGAAAGAGTAACATAATTTAAACATGTTGCAGTGCAAAAATACTTTCCTGGCTTGAAATATCTGCAAGTGGAATCTAAATTTTTTAAGGATTACTTTAATAATAAAGATTATACAGTTGGTAAGGGCAATTAGTTTGTTACAAGGAAAAAAAAAAGATTTTCTTTTTCCTTTAGTAAAGAAAGGGTTCCTCTCCTCAATTTTGCAAATGCAGTTAGTGTAATTTTCTTATTCAACTTTAATGTTTTATAGATAATAAAATTAATATTTTAGTTTTGGGAGAGGGAGGGACAAACAGATTAACTGTTGTTTTGCAAAACATCATAGCTTATACAATAGAGAATCAATGCTTCTAAATAACAGCAGATCTGTTCCTGACACAGTGTCTTGGTTTTTCTTTGTTTTAAAAGAAACTAATGTCTTAAAATATCCAGACACAATGATCTGTGACTGTCTTACAGACACAATAATCCCCTGAGGGCAATGAAGTCTGGAGACCTGACTGCTCTTGGAAGACTCTTTTGCCAGTCTCTTTCTCTGATGAAAGCAGAAGTTGGCCAGTTTATCAGTGGGAATGGCACAGTTGTGTTTTATGTCAAATACATGTTAATGACCTAGATTTGAAGGATAATCTGCTCTGACCAGGAATCTGTTAGATACAGGGCAACTAACTTCTGCACATGTTGTCTGCATGCAAGGCTGAGCAAACTGCAAAGCTAGTCTTTAAATATGTGACTATTTCAGCTAGATTGTGGAATAGTGGTTAATGGCCACATGAAAGCAAAACAATGTAAAGCAAGACTATATTTGCTAAAGTGCTAGAACACAGAAACCTAAATCCCCTTGGGAAACGTACCTAAAATTCACCTATCCCACTTTCTCTTGCTTCCTGCAAAACATCTACCTTAGGAGAAATGAGACGGGACAGAAGCAGACTCTCACCTACCTCCTCTTTGTAGCGTTCAAGTCACAGCCTCAGACTTCAACATTTTCCTGCCCTGAAACCTGCTGCGGGGCCAACAAAACTCAGCAAGTCCCATCCCACAAGCTGTGTGACAAGCTTGAGGAACAGCCACCCCAGCACACGGGACACTTGAGCTCACAGTCCTTAGTCATGGGCAGGAGAATCTGAACGCCCACCTCCCCAGGATCAGGTTCTCTGGCACTTTTCTCTGAGCAGATTTAAATATTTTGGGGAAGAAGGTTTTCACTGCACCTTTGGAGATTTCTCACTGGCCTCTGCCTCAGCTGTAATCATCTTAGATGACTTTGTTAGAGCACCCCCATGCCCTAAATTTGGCATCTTGGAGTACTTAATTTGTCAGTCAGTCAAAATTAAAGAACCCCAAACAGTCTTTATATGTATACAGGGACCATGAGCAGTTCTCCTGATTTAATTCATGCAGATTACCCTCTAGAACAATATGCTGCTGGGGCGTTTTTCAGGCTTAAGCTTTGATTTCCTCAGGTCCCTCAGTTTTCAGAGCCAATCTACAGCCCACAGGAACAGTGAACATCATACCCCATCCTAGGCCAGGGCTGGGGATGCAGTGCTGGGAACTGTAGCCTTCATGACCTTACTCAGCACTGGCTGTCTTCCAGTTGGTGCAAGCAGGAGAAGGGGAAGGGAAAGGGGAAAGAGAAGGGACAAGATGAAAAACAAGAGGAAGGAAAAGGGGAAGAAAAGGACTTTTTTTCTCTTTGCTGGTGGACTCTTTTCTTCAAGCCATTTGCTACAACAAACACCTAGAACAAACCGCAGCATATGCAGATAGAGATTACCAGAGCTTTCTCAGACATCCATGTATTTAATTTCTGCAAATACTGCAGAAAATGAATTAAATATTGCAAATTATATTAATAATTTAAATTCTGTAGCTAAAAATAGATAAGAATATCTGAACAATCTGAAAGTGTTCTCATGTAAATTTGATAAGTTTTGTGCATCATTTATTTTTTCCTAAGGGGACAGGCAACAGATAAATAAATGCCTTCCTTTTCCAGTTATCCATTCTTAACATCTGACTTCTAATAAATAATGTTTTGGGGTCAGTTTTCTTTTCGTATCTGCCTTTTTGGCTTTGCATATCATTTAGTCCTTGTTGCTAGCCAAGATCTCAATCTGGATTTTTCTATCTATTTTTACATAGGCTTGAAGTGTCATTGGTTTAAACAAAGTATTTGGCAGCTATCTGCACTCAAACTTTAAGTTATTACATCTTAGAAACTTCTTGACTCTTTGAATGTATTAGAAATTTACTACACAAATAGATTTCTGTATTTTCATTTTGATTTGCTTCTCTGAGGGGTTGCTCTATGAAACTGATATTATTTATTCACAGCAAAATAAACATTCATCATCCGGTAAAAATCAATGGCATTCAATACTATAGCAACTTGACAGTGCAATCTTTAGACAGAATTGTTGGGTTTCTTGAGGGGATTTTTGCTGTTTTTTTGTTTCTGGCTTTTTTTTTTTTTGGTTGGTTGGTTGGGTTTTTTTTTTTTTGTTTTTTTTTTTTTGTTTTTTTTTTTTTTTTTGGTTGGTTGGGTTTTTTTTTCATAGGTAAGTATTCACTGATAAGTAATAAACACAAATCCTACAAGGTCATTGGAAGTATACATATATACATACAACGGATATGAGATAAGATTACAGTTAAAATGAGTTTGATAGTTTTTCATTTACTGCATTAGATACACGTAAATATATACACTCACACAGTCTGTATGCACCCATACACATAAATATGTGTACATGCATATTATTGTGGTCATTTACTTACTTTAATCATCTAATGCCTTTTTTATTCCCTAAAGGCATTTCTTAGTGGGAAGTCACCTAGTAAGAATTCCAGCTTAAGGTTAGGAGTTGCCTCCAGAATGTTTATCAAAATGAAAACTCTATTTTTTTAATTACTCCTTAAAATCTAAACTTTTCAGCTAGCTTTTCGCCTTCAGATGGGAATGTGGTTCTTGGAAGCATGCATACAGAACACATGTGCAAGGGTCATTAAAGGGTCACTAAACATTTCCAATCCTCTCTGCCTGTGAGCAGGCTCTTTGTTGGGGTGCTGGCACCTCTCCAGTAGGACCATCTGCCCACGCCAGCAGCTAAGCAACAAAGTACCTGGTGATGGACTTTTATTACTTGACAAAACTGATAAAAGGATAACCTGAAACAACAGACTTAATAACATATAAAAAAAGACAGTACTCAGAGGTACAGGAAGATGAAACATGAAAGCATGGCTATATCAGTACAAGAGGTATTCTAGGGAAACAAACTCAGATGTTCATCTGAACTGAAGTTTTGCTCAAGAATATCAAGGAAAATGGGAGAAGAAATGTTGAATTAATTTATCTAGAGGAGAGAACACAAGAATAACACAAAAATAAAGGGTTGCTATGCCAGCAGCCATCCTGAAATATTCATGGTTTATGTTTCATCTTTTATGTGTCCTGGAGTGATTCTAAATCACTGTTTGCAGTGCTGGAGCTTCTCGCCTGTCATTGAGTATACCGAAGAGGCCAGGACTCATTTTGAGTGCCTGCAACCACCTGAGGTCCTACTTTTGTGAGAGGATAACACCTGGGGAAGGATTGTGTTCAGAAAATGTGCAAGTAAGTCAGAGAATGAAGCAATGCAGGAACCTCTGGAATGAAGGGAGACCCAGATGCCTGGGTTTCTACCTGACTGGACATCCAACAGCCTCATCAGTACAGGGCAGGAACACTCTACGAGGATCAGACAAGATGATGGATTTGGGAGCAGCCTAAATAATGAACAATAGGATATCACACACACACTGTGCATTAATAATGAGTGTACATTATCCTGATTTGTTTGCCCTTTGAGCTGGAAACATGAATGAGGTCTTAAAACCACTAAATGTGAAACACAGGCAAATTGATTAAGGAAATGTTCAATAGCTACTCTTGGTCCTTTTGCTTCTCTGACTCCGTGTTCTGCACCTGTCTCTTTTTTTCTCGACTCCTTTTCTACTTTTTTTCTACCGCAGCTTTTGCCTCACTAATTCCCAGTTCTACACTTTCATACCTCCTCTTTAATGCCTTCACCCTCATTTCCAAATGTGACCTCCACCTTCTGCTTGCAAAATTCATTTCCTTCTTCAACCAGTATTTGCTTTTGCTCCTTTCTGCTCTTCGCAGCTAAATTCTCTTTCTCCAGAGAAAAGACAAATCATAAAAGCAGAGATCCACCTTGCAATACCACCTCTAAACTGGGAGGTCTTATCCTACCTTTTGAGAATAATCAAGAAACAGATTGGAGGGTTTTATAGTTTGTTTGGTTTGGGTTTGGTTTTTTTTGTGTGTGGTTTTTGTTGTTGTTGTTGTTGTTGCTGGTGGTGTTGGTTTGATTTAGTTTCTGTTTTTTTTTGTTAGATTTTTTTTTTTAATGAATTTAATCTTCCAGTGTTGGATCTCCAGAGAGCTTGTAATTTTTCAAAGAGTTTCCAATAACACAAAGCATTTTGAAAAGTGTTGCTTCTCATTTTTACTACTGTTCATGACATACATCATGCCTAGCTGCTGGCATGGAAAGCTGAAGATCAGTGAGTGCATTGGCCCATGGTGTTGTCTGAGACTTTGTTCTGACCACTCAGAATGCACAGCATGACCCATTTGGGGGCTTTGAAAAACTTGTGCTGAAAAACCAGCAAACAGGATTTCATTTTTATTCTAAGTTTAAAAGTGAAAAGAATTGTGGCTTGTGTGTAATACATGTTGTTCTAGTCTACTGAAAACTGAGTAACGTGGTAATATATGCAAATAGTAATAGATAAAAGATTTGGCATGCTCAGGAATACTCCAATGACATGTCCAATCACAGCAAAACCATCTGCTTTTCTTTATGTGTGCTAAATTTGCAACACTTTGTGAATTTCTGTATTAGTTTACACACCACCTTCAGGAAATTATACTTAACAGATAAGCAATATTTGGGCTTTGGGACTTATCTTTAGCAAACAGTTAGTAAATGTCTCTCCAATTGTTCTCAGCTGTCTTCTTACAGAAAGTAGTTTAGAAATCAATAACATTGATTATGTAGTCTTTTTATCCCTGAAGAAATGGCAGTGACTTGCAGTTTCAGGGAGGCTCAGACTGGGTATTTGGAAAAATTTCTTCATCAAAAGGGTGGTCAGGCATGGAACATGCTGCCCAGGAAAGTGGTGGAATCACCGTCCCTGGAAGTGTTAAAAAAAACATGCAGATGAGGCCCTCAGTGACATGGTTGTATCAGTCCTTCCATAAAGGTTGGACTTGATTATCTTAAAGTTTGTTTACAACCTAGTTGATTCTATGATTCAAATGTTATTTTCCTATTTTTCTGCTTGTGCCAGAATTCTGACAGACCAAAAGGTGATCAGACTTTCACCTGGAGTGTGGGCACCAGCAAAACGAAAGAAGCCTTCTATAGTACAGCTAAATTAAAATGAAACTTTTCTGTATGGAGTGGAAATTTTACCAAATTGTTAACTGAACCTTCTCTTTGGGTAGTGTCCAGATTGACATTACAGAGATAATGATCACTGCCATAAACAAGCCTACAAATCACATGGATATGTTCTCCCTATAGTCTGGAAATAAAAACAATGGAAGAAGACCCATGGAGTCTGCACAATATTGGCAACATCCCCCTCCTCATGCTTGCTCACTGACACTCTAAAGCATGGGAAGACTGAAGATCAGGCAAGGAAAGGCTCCTTCCCATGGCCATCTGGGTTTTCTATGAGTCTCTTGCCTTGTCAGCTTCATGGCTGGCTGGTTTACTGATGATCCCAGAACTCATTTGCAGTGTCTCTGCATGACGCTGCACTGAATGATTTCTCCCTACAAGATGAAAGGCTGAGTAATAACCTCTCTGGGTGTGAGAGGAGCAGGTATGTCGAAGTGCGAGACCTTTGAACCATCACCTGAGGTGGCAGCTGTCTGGAGGGTATTTTAAATGTGTTTGATACATTAAATATATGGTTTCAGCTTGACAGTCTTGGAATAGCTCCTAAAATACATATCAATATAAAGAATAAGGCAATTTATTTGGGATGATTAAGGGAATCTGGCTCATATAACCAAGGTGTGACAATTCCAATCACATCATTTCAATTTACAGGAAAGAAATAAAGTGGGCTTCATTATTGTTCATACTGCTGGTGCTATATATTTGACATGATAATCTACAGTATTAGTCAGTAAATTGACTCACTGGACTGCCCTTGATCATATGCTCCATTTTCCACTCAGCAGGGCCCTTTCTAACAGCTATATATAACTGGGGAGAAAAAAAAAATAAAAGGGACAGCTCTCTCTTAGATCATTATAAGATGTTGCATTCAGTTTCCATATTGCTTCAAAGGTTATAAGTGATGTGATCTTTTCACCATCACAGCTAATATATGGTTGTTGTTTGTCTGACTTGTCAACTTCTCACACAGAAATCCGATACTCCCCACTTGTCACATATTCATTTTAGATATGTGTTCTTTGCAGGGCCCAAAATGAAACAGTCACTGCATTCCTGTCTGGAAGTTTTCAAGTCTTGCCTTTTGTGGCCTTTCCTTGTCAAACCACAGTTGTCACATCAGCAACCCACATGAGTACTTCCATCAAACGTAAAATCTCCTGATTGTAATTAAAATTCTGCATGCTTTTCTGTTAAATAAATTATCGTGCATCTTAATCCATACCTCTGCTCTTCTGCCACCATTTCTTAAATGTCTGATTACCGAGCTAAATGCTTGGCCAGGTTGATTTTAGACTGCATCATGCATTTATGGGTTTTATAACACTGTCAAAATAAGTATTGGATTAATCCTGGCTCCTCATCTTTGTGTTGAAAAAATTGTTTCCTGAGTTAGTGCAGAAGTTAAAATTAGGAGTAACCTCTAAAAGGGACCTTAGGGTGAAGGGCAGCTCTCAGTGCTAAGAAAGTATGAGAGCACAGACTCAGAAAGCAGACAGCTCAGTAGGAGATTGTCATGAGTTACAAAATACACACTTCTGTAGCTGTATTTAAGTAGTGTATCCTCAGCTGTAAGCTGTGCTGCTGCAGAAGGAAGGGGAACCAAAGAGCCTCAGGATAGAAAGAGCCTGTTGTTACTCCTGCCCAGAATGGTAAATTGCTCAGAGACTTTTTTACTGACCTTTGTTCCAGGAGTACTTGCAAGTCAAGGAGAATTACAGGGTGTAAATCAGAAATACTCAACTGCGGGTCAGCACATGCACAGGAAGATGCAATTCAGCTCACAGTCTTTCTGAAGAACAATCTCTCACAAATGTCTCCTAAACTCACTCCTGATCTATTTAGCACATTGATGAAGAAACTGTTTAACAGCACTAATATTTCCAGTAACTAAATTTCACAGTGTATTGCCTGGTGCTAGCTTTGCCAGCTGGCTCTTAAGGGCTCTTCTGGGCCTGTTCCCTGTTATCCTCCAATTCTATGTTTGTAGTTTGAAGAACAGAACAAAAACCAATAACTGCCCAGGCCAAACAGCTTTCCCTATGTTGTAGTGCTTCAAACATGTAAATAGACTAAAGTCTAAGCCTCTTTGCTTAGAAACCTTGAAAGCTGGTGGCAGAAAATATCCCCAGACTCATATGAGTTTGGTACAAATTCCTAAGGCATCTTCACTTTGATATGGAAGGCAAGAAGAGAATATTTGTGGGGAAAGGAAGATCAAAATTCACATCCCACCATGGTACATTGATTACCCTTCAGGCACTCCTGTATCCCTGAGGTACAGTGCTTTGGGAATGCAGGTGTCTGCCTCGGGCTAAGGCAGCCTGCAGCTCACACAAGAGATAAAGTGTGATATGCCCCTTAAAATCCTTTCTTTTCCCCTTGGATGAATAAGACATTACTGTGGGAAGAGGTAAATATTGGACAAACTCATGAAAGTCAGGTTGGGCAGCAGGAAAGGTGTATCAGTGAGAAAAAAGAAGTGATACTGAGGACACTGGCTGGGATGTCACATGCAATAAAACCACCTATCAGCCTAACATGCAGCTTGAAAATTATTCAGGAAATATCAGCTGTTAGGTTCAAACACAGTGTCTGTTGTTGTGATATGTCTGATACTCAACCCCGGCTATGCAAATGCCTGTAACTGGCCAAATAATTGGAAAAGCAATAACAGAACAAAGAAGGGTGACAAAATTGCCATTATTCATGCATCAAAAAGAAAAATTCAAATAGATTATTTTTACAACAAAATAATACAATATAAGCCACAAGGGAAAGTGAACATCTAAGAGCAAGTAAGAGACAGACAACACAGACGGGCATATCCTGTACCTAGAAGTAATAGAAGAATAGGATCATACAGGACTAGCACATCTTAAAAGATCCATCATGTAGCTAGGGAAAAACATCCTTTTCAAAAACTTGAAGAAAATGAGTATTTACAGCTAAGGAGCAAGATGAGTGTTTCTTGTGCCTCCCAAAGCTACTTTCTCTGGGCTTTTTTATTACTTTTTCTTCACACTGCTGTTTGGTCCATATGAAAGATTATGGTTTATATCTTCACCGCATGAACATCCAGCACAGGTAGCAGTAAGGGCAGAATAATAGAAGACTGACCCATTAGCAAAAAGTACAGAACTGACTCTACCGTAGGTCATGACAGAAAAATCTAGGACATCTCTAAAATAAGGAACAAAATGACAGTGCTCAAAAACATTTAAAGAAAGAACTGCAGCAGCTAGATAATCAATTGCTCTTATGTAAGCTCTTAAATGCTGTGAAAGTGAAGATTTGGAACAGCAGTACTGACTTAATGTTTCAGTATTTATTTATTTATTTTTAATTATAGAATAAATAATCTTCTTTTCCCTCATTGTTTCCTCTTCTTTGCTTGTATGGGCTAAGGACTGTGACTAGCATCCCAACTACCATCTGAGAAATCTGAAGTGGCAGGAGCAAGTTGACTTACGCTAAATCTTTAAATATGCTAAATTTATCCCTGCTCTTGTTCATGTAATTGTACAGAAATACCTGAAATTAGGAAAAAACCTAGCATAAATTTCACTACTTTCCCTTTCAACACTGCTGTCCCTGCAAGGCACGGTCATTGAATTCTCTATTACTTTGTTCATGACAAATACTGACTGAACCCTGTGTTTATGAATGTCAGCTCTCAAAACCACTAATCATCCTATTTGTTTTCATCTAATACACATCTCTGGTTATTTCTATTTCTCAATTAGCTTTACACAAGGTCTTTCTGCACTTCCAACACCCTTTTCAGTCCCAACATGCAGCCTTGATGGCTCCAGTGGCCTTATGTACTACAGTTCTACAGTGTTGAGGAACTAACATGAGCAAGTTATAGCAAGTTTAAGAAAAGTGTTTTAATAATTCATAAATCATCACATTGAACTGACTTCTCTATCTATAAATAGTAAAGGTTACTCATCACAAAAATGTCACCTTTGGTTTGAAAGTCCTTGAGCTGCAAAGTCCTGACACCTGAGGGACTGCATTGAAGATGTATTGCTGTCATGGAGAGTCTTGTAGTGGGCAGAGCCCTGGTTAAACAGGGGACAGCCTTCTTGGGATTTATTCTCTCCAGATGAATCTTCCCACAGTGAAGAGATGCAGCTGGCTTCTGAGCAGCTGCCCCATGAATTTCAAAGCTACACTGGCTATGCAACTTCTAAGTCTGGATAACAACCAGAAGAAACATTCCTACTGAGTCTCTTTGCCTTCTGACTACAATGTAACATGTTTAAATTAAGCTAGTTGCAAGTTCATTTTGCCTATGCTATAAACCTGAAAACAAGAATCTAAATACAGTATTATACCTTTCTGTAGGCATTACTAAAACAATTTTTTACAATAATTTCTTTAAGAAATCTATAGTATCTGTTATTTCTAATAGGAATCCTGTTTTATGTGATCTGTGATAAGAAATTTGACTGTTGCTAGGTCTAAAGGTGAAGATGAAAACAAAATGCTAGATGAAGAGCACATGGCCTAAACTGAAAAGCCAACAAACAGATTTGCAAACCAGTTAGGAAAAGCAGCTAAGTTTACACTTGGTAGGAAAGGGTTGAAAAGTAATTAAAGAAGCTATATAGAGCAATAATTTTGAAGGCAGCAGATTAACCAAGAAACGACTAATCTTCTTTAGATTTGCTAGAGAAATCATTACTAGAAATAGTGTTGAGGCTACCTGGAGTGAGAAGCATGATACCCAGATGTAAGAGGCTCAGAAAGAGAAATAGAATTAATAAATTCAGAAAAGCTGAAGCCCAGGCATGGGAAGACACACCAGCATATGGCAGCCTGAAGGAAACTGACAATTACTAGGTAGACAGGCACAAAAAAAATCCAGTGACCTATGCAGGATATACAGTGTAAAGCTAAGGTAGGGAGAATAATATCTAAAATATGCTATGCCTTCTCTGTTTTTTTATCTTAGACACACACACATACATACATAAATACCCAAGGAAGGACCTGTCTGATGGAATACTAGCAGACATTATGGTCTAATAAGGAAACTGCTGTTGAATAACTGCGTAATTTGCCCCAGCTCATCATTGAATGATGGGGCAAGGACTTGCAAAACTTGCAAGAAAGCCGAGTATCTTCCGCAAGAGCCACTGGAAGGTTATAAGAATTACTTATACCTTCTATTGGTAGGGCTAGAAATTTATTGAGCAAGAGCACAAAGTGATTTTCATAAGACTTAAACATCAACTCATTGGTGTTAATACCTGCAAACACAAGAATGTCCCCCAGATTTCTCATGGGAGGTCCTGTGACAGTGGCAGGCAGGGTCACCAACCTTTCAAAGGTAGCACAGTGTATTTATGCAGTATTTATGCAGCTGCACACACCATGAAGCACATGGGACCCAAGAAGTACATCTTAATTCATCTAAGTAGGTATGTAATGGTGAAAAAGAGTATTGGACCCTGCACTTCTTTCAGAAAAAAGATACCAAGGGCTCTAAAGCAGCATCCTGTGATGTACAAGTTCTCTATCTCACCAGCCTGTAGTGGCATCACACTTGATTAGACTTGCCTGCCATGCTCATCACAGAATAAGAAAGCCTGCAAAATGAAAATTCTGCAGATGGGGTAAATGAGGAGACCTAACATCTGGTTTTATACGGTGCTTTGCAAAACCTGAATATGTGGTAAAACTCTCTTTTGTTTACACAAATACCTGTTGTACAGCTGTTTTCTGTCAATTTGACAACAGAAACAAGCCATATTCAAAAAGTGAGCCCTGCACAGATGTTAAAAAGAAAGCTGGCCTAAATTAATAGACAACAGATGATAGATTAATTTCCTGGAGAGTTTGTGCTGGAGAGTATCAAGGTTGCTACGTGCATGCACGTGTAAGAGTTCACATCCTGAAGAGGAAACACACAACTTGCTTTCCAAGAATGCCATTTAACATCTCACATTTGTGCAATTTGGGAAATCTCTAATGATGGGGGTTTGTGATCTCCATTCTTCATTGGTTACTTTTATGACAGATGAAGATTACAGAGCACCTAAAGGCAAGTCTCTACCACCAATAGGCTGTGGAAGCCTTAAAAGAAAAATGAATGAGTCAGTTACAAGCTGTGTGGTTGGGTGGATACGCTGGAGGGAAGGAATGCCATCCAGAGGGAC